>UESW01003880.1:523274-588946 GCA_900491605.1 Calamus simplicifolius | reverse complement strand
CGATCCCTAACACGCCCTTGGTTACAAAACAAAAGATAGTATGGTCTAATAGCAAAATGTTTGGTTTTCTAACATGAGATCATGAGGAAATTTGCTGCAAATCTAACCTCATCCCTTTTTATTCTCCATTTGAGCTGGCTTGGCCTAGCCTATGGTACAAATGATGTGTAAATGGGATTGTTTAGACCTCCACGAGGTTGTTTGGACCTTAATTTCTTGTCTAATTTTTTTTTTAATGAAAACCTAGGGCCTCATGCTGAAAATCCCTTGGATTATAAGGCGAGGCTCTATCAAAATTTTCTAGGGGAAGATAAACTAAGTCTTTTGTTTAAAAGAAACAGTAGTACTCATTAGAAGTTTTTCTTGCCTATAACCTTGGCTGTGTTGATTGCATCGCCTTTGGTGCATAAAGTATGTGCATGAACGTGCGGCTAATGCGATGCATAAAATCTTTTCGTATGTCTATGCGCATGCATGTCACGGTTCATTAGGCCGCGGTGCGTCCCGCACGTACATGCACGGATGCACAATCAATGCGCACGTTCGATGCATAACTTTATGCACCAAAGATGGTACACAAAGCTTTTTCCTTCGGTCGAATAATACGTTTTCTTTGGAACCTAGAATCAATCACTAGTGCCACACTGAAAATATAACATAATTTGAAGCCTAACTTTTGCTCTAAAACAAGCATAATAGGCCAATTGCTTCTACTTTGATGATGGACTTGGGTCACTATTTATTGAACAAATTAAGCTCCCACCTATTAATTTCTGCTGCTCCTTTCTTTCTACTGGGCTGAAGTTGAACTTTAGTTCAACCTTGATTTTAATGAAGGTTTGAGAAACAAAATTTGACCTTACCTAGGGGCCTCGATCATTGGTTTTTTTAGTTCGGACCCACAAACTATATGTTGGATCTTGTACAATTTGATGTTAGGCTTCTTGATGATATATATTGATCTAATTGGCAGACTAGCTGGTTCGGCCTTCATCATACGCGATCCACAGGGCAATATGATTGCGGCAGGTGGATTTGGTTCTCTGGACTTCTCTGTCCCCATGTCTGAGCTTTACGCTGCATGGACTGGTATTTCTTATGCGTTGCAGACTCTTTGAGCTCAGAGTCTTGTTATTGAGGGAGACTCTGTGATTGTCATACAGTAGATGCAGAAAGAGAGTGCTCCTGATGTATCCACCAATCCGATCTTGAGAGATATTTGGACCATGCTTCAGGAGGTGGTAACTGCCCAGATTCGTCATGTTTTCCGTGAAGCCAACACGGCAGCTGACTGGGCAGCGACAGCCATTGCTCAGCATGTAGGATATAGGATATGGACGATGGGTGAACCATGTCCCCCTGTGTTGTTACAAATTTTGCAATCTGATTTATCTGGGCTGACTCACACTAGACTAGTGTGATTGCCCGTCTTTATCAAAAAAAAATATATATATTGATATAATTTAATTGGTCTTGATTTTTAAAATATGAAACATTCTTCCACATATCAAAACTATTGGGAAAAATTGGAGCATCAACTAACAAATTAACCATAATAATATGGAATTTGGTAATTTCCAACACCCACAAGTTCTAACATGTGGCAAAGCTTGGGAATGGATGAATGCCATCTGCTATCTGGATTATTATTGAATGCTACATCAGTTTGGGCAATAAAGGAAAAGCAAAAAAGCTTGGGGGTGCAAAAATATTCTTCTTTCTCTCTGATGATGTCCAGCTTAAGTCAGAAGAAATAACATGGTTCCATGATACATAAGTGACCCTCATGGAATGTATGTTTTCTAAGATTAATGGAAAGAATAAATTAGATTAATTTAGAGATTTCAGTGCAATAACAAGATTAATATTGTAACAATCCTTCACTAGCGAGGATAAGACTATAAGTTCATTAGAATTTCAGAATTAAAATTAATTTAAATTTTTAATTTTATTTCTAAATCAAAAGCTTTAAAATTTATATATTTTTACCTTTTTAATATATACTTAATTAAATATTTATTTTATAAATAAAAGACTAAAATTAATAATAAAGGCATGTTATAATAAAATTATAATCTAATAATCATGTATATATTAATTTTATTTCTAAGCAATAAGCATCATTTATTTAGAATAAAAGATTTTTTAATTTATTGAAAATCTTCTATTCTTTCTTCAATATTAAGCATTTTGAAAAGATATTTCAGTAATGTAAATATATGAAAACTTTATAAAGTAAAGAGTATTTTAAAAATTATATGGCATATGAACTACTCTAGTCATTATTGGATTAATGCTATTTATATTTGGATTGTTTTGTAAATCTAATATGAGCTCAGATTCAGGAAGATATAAGGCATTCATGAGTTTGAGTGCGAAGAAATTTTTACCTTTATTCTATAAATATGATTGTAATTCAACTGAGCCATAAATCAAATTACAAACACATAAAATCTTAAACAAAATTTGACTTGCAGAAAGCTATAGATTTTGTGATATATAATTTATTTTACGTTAAATATGGTCATAAAATGATATTAAGATTATCGATTGTATTTTAGATTTGTTGAATTTAAATTTTATTTTAGAGTATCCCCTCAGTCGCAAGTCTTTTTTTTTTTTTTTTTTTTACAAACGGGAATCACACCACTCTAGGATGACTCAGTCCCACACTATCAGAATACAAAATTAAGTTCAAACCAGGAGGACACCATTCACCGGGCTTCCAGCACCAGAATCCAGAATGATCAGCCACTCTAGCGGCGATTCAGTCAGCCGCTGAGTTGGCTTCCCTGAAGATATGGCTAATCTGTATGCTGTGAACCCCCTGTAGGAGAGAACGAATGTCAGAGATCAAAGGGTTGGTAGGCGACTGCGCGCAATGATCCTGGCGAAGCCATCGAATCACCGTGAGGCCATCACCCTCAAGGATAATACGACGGGCATCGAGACTGCAGATAGCACAGGAAACTCCAGCCCACGCAGCATAAAGCTCTGCAAGCGGCACCGACGAATCGAGATGTCCAAATCCCCCAGCAGCAATCATAGTACCGTCAGAACCCCGAATGACATAACCCGATCCGGCAGATCTGCCTCGAACACTCTCATCAAAGTTGATTTTGATAAACCCTGGAGGGGGGGTTCCCAATAAATAAAGACCGTTCTCCGGTGCGCTGCCGAGGCAGCATGGGAATCCCAGAGGCCAAGGCTATCAAAATTACAAACTAGACGATGGGATGTGTACTCAGTAGATAAGGACAAGGCAGTCCGAACAACCCTGAAAGACGGAGTAGGCTCCTGAGTAAAGACAATCCGGTTCCGGGATAACTAGATCTGGTAAGCAATGTAAGCCCTCGTCGCGCCCTGCTTGCTGCTACCTCTCCTAACATCCTGCCTGATCAAGTCAAGGAAAGATAAAGAAAGAGAAGATGAAGCGACAGACCAAGGCTTGACGCTAGCGATCTCCCAAATGTGATGAGCTCTGAGACAAGTGAAGATGGCGTGATCCACCGCCTCCTCCTCAATACCGCATATCGGACACGTAGGTTGAATCCCCAGGCCACGTCTAGAAAGAACCGAGCATGTAGGAAGACAATTCCGAGCAATCTTCCATAGAAAAAGACGAACCCTGGGATGAATGGGAAGACGCCAAATCCAAGCCATATCTGTCAACGGTCGGGATGAAACACGGTAAATCTTGATGATGTCCCTGATGGGAGCGCTCGTAATACCGGACCGCCTCCAAACCCTGATGTCGGGGGAGTGCCCAGGAGAAAGAGGGATAGCAGCTATACGTCGCATAAGCTCCTCGCCAAAGAAACGGGATAACAGAGGAGTAGACCAGGAAGAATGATCCGGCACCGTGAGATCACTAACTCGCATGTCAAGAGGAATATCAGTGCTGACGAAAGTAGGCCATCGAGACAATGGAAGGTCAGCGATCCAGGAATCATAAGCAACATCCACAGAAGCACCATTGCCAAGAATCCAGGAGATACTATGAAGGATGGCCGGAGCATGAGTACAAACCTCTTTCCAGAAAAAAGAGTGACCCCGAACAGACTGCAGGTTAGTGGAGGGAGTCCAACCCCCATACTTGCCACGCATAAAGGAACTCCACATACAGTGCGGATCAAGCAAAAAATGAGTAGCATGCCTAGCAATCAAGGCCTCCCTCCGAGCAGTCAAGGACTGGATCCCAAGGCCTCCCTCGGAAAGCAGCAGACAGACACAATCCCAGGCTAAAAGATGAACACCATGACCATCCTGGGACGACCCCCAGAGAAAATCCCTGAAATAACGCTCAATCCTCCTTAGACAAGTCAAAGGGACAGCAGCATTAGATAAGAGATAGAGAGGAAGAGATGTGAGCACTGATCGAATAAGAGTGATCCTTGCCATCATAGATAGCCAGTAACCTGCCACCCCTCCAGCCGATCACGAATCCTCGACTCGAGCTTACTAAAGTCCGAGATCTTAGGCCTTCTGCCAGTAATAGGAATACCCAGATAGGAGAGACACTCTGACTGCACAGAAATCCCCATGATCTGCTTGATAGTCCCCTTCCGATAAGAAGTCACCCGCGGACTAAAACAAATAACAGACTTAGCATTATTAACTTTCTGACCAGAGGCAGAACAGTAATTGTGAAGAATAGAAGCAAACGTGGCCGCATTGGCCACAGTAGCCCTGCCCAGGAAGATACAGTCATCAGCAAAAAGCAAATGAGAGATCGAGGGACCTTGGGAACCAGCTCGGTAAGGGTGTAGAACATTGTCCCACTGAGCCTGACGAAGAGCCCGAGATAAAGAATCAGCCGCTATAACAAAGAGAAACGGGGAGAGGGGACAACCTTGTCTCAGCCAACCTTAGAATGGAAGTAATAAGTCCGGTCTCCATTGATGAGGATGGAGAATGACGGACGCTGAATACAGGCCATGATCCAATCAATAAACAGCTGGTGGAACCCAAACACCTGAAGAGAGTGATGCAAGAAATCCCAATTAACTCTGTCATAAGCTCTCTCCATATCAAGCTTAATGGCCATAAGCCCCTGACTACCAGAAGCCCGACGAAGGTCATGCATGAACTCCTGCGCTAATAAAGCATTATCAGTGATACTACACCCTCTGAGGAAAGCCCCCTGCTCCGGAGAGATAAGGCGAGAATAACCCAACACATCCTCATAACAAGGAGGCGAGCACAAACCTTATATAAGGTAGTGCATAAACTGATGGGCCGGAAGTGCTGAGGGCTGGAAGCGTCCGGCCTCTTAGGAACCAAGGTGATGAAGGTATGATTCCATTCAGAGGGGATAGATTTGCGATGAAAGACAAGCTGGATTGCCTGAGCTAAGTCCTCTCCCAGAATATCCCAATACTGACGAAAGAAAAACGGAGGAAAGCCATCCGGCCCAGGGGCCTTATCAGCACCAAGTTCCCACAAAGCCAGCCGAATATCCTCCGAAGTGAAAGGCCGAGTCAGAGAGTCGTTCTTGGCAGTAGAAACAGTATTGAGAGACAAAATAGGGTGAACAGGGACTCCAGAACCAGGTTGCTCAGTCCACCTACTATGAAAGAAGTTAAGAAGCTGAGCACGAATCACATGATCATCCACCTGGAGCTGACCCTCCTCATCAGTTATATGCCTAATGCGGTTCCTCGCCCTGCGTTTCTGAGTGGCCTGATAAAAAATCTTGTATTACAGTCCCCCTCCTGAATCCACTGAATACGGGACCGCTGTCGCCAAAAGGTGTCCTGCTACAGCAGAAGAGAGTGGTGGAGCGCCAAACTCGATCGCAGGGACGATAGGTCCTCACAAGAAAGAGAACCCTCCAGGTCCTCTTTAGCCTGGAGAGAAGAGATAGTAGACTCAACCTGCTCCACCTGTCTGACAATATCCCCAACCTTCAGTCTATGCCATCTAGAGAGGCGACGTCTAGCAAGGGCAAGCCGTCTGGAGAGCCGATAAATGGCATTACCTCTAACTGGTAACTGCCAGACCTGAGAGATGATGGAGCGAGCAGCAGGATATGAGGTCCAAAACTTCTCGAATCTGAACTGCCTATGCCGCTGAGAGGTGATATCAGTAGAGATAAAGAGAGGACAGTGGTCAGAGGCAATTCTAGACAAGTGAGTGACAGTAACAGAGGGATAAAGCTGGAGCCAGCTAGAAGAGGCCAAGGCCCTGTCCAATCTTTCCCAGACTCTAGCTGATCCCTGCCGGTTGTTGCACCATGTAAATTACGAACCCTGATAACCCAAATCCAACAGACCAGCGCTAGAAATAAAGTCCCTGAACTCAGCACGGCCCACAGAGCCATGGGAAACCCGGCCACCTTTCTTTTCTGCGGCACTCAAGATACAGTTAAAGTCTCCAGCAATGAGGGAGGGGAATCCCTGTCAAGAAAGACTGAATCTCAGACCAAAGCACCCGACGCTCCCGGAGATCAGTACTGGCATAAACTCCCGAAAGGAGCCATGGGCTGGCACTTCCCTCAGAGATGACCAGCGCAACCTGCTGCCCACAGCTGTGAAAATCATCAACTCTGATATTCTCATTTCTCCATAAAGCAACAATACCCCCTGAAAGACCAGTGGACTCAACAGCATACGAAACCCAAGCTCGAGCGATCTGTCTCCGAAAATGGGCCAGACTAGCCCCAGAAAGCCGAGTTTCCAGCAAGATGCAAATGTCAAAAGAGTGAAGCTGCATAAGCCTCCCAAATGAGGAGCGAAACGATGGTTTCAATGCTCCTCGCACATTCCATATGAGAATCTTCATGGTAAGGCTGGATTGGAGGGCTCCCCAACCATCACCCTTGACATCTCCACGGCACAGTCCAAATCTCCCGGGCCTTTGTAGTTAACAGCCTGGTTTGATTCCATCAGGACCTCCGTGTCGCCTAGGATCACCTTAGGATAATTCCGGGATCCCGTATCCACACAATCAAGTATCTGGACTGAGTCCGTCAAGATCGCCGATTCAGATACATGAATAGCCTCCTTCAGCTGATGAACCGCTGATAAGTGAGTGCTAGACTCTAATTGGGTCGGCTTAGAAGACTCAGAAGCTGACCCCGAAGAGGCCCCTACCCGACCTCGAGCCTTCTTAGCCCCTGGGCCAAACTGGGCCGATGACTCCCGACCAACCACCGAGGACGCCGCAAACTTGAAGGCTACATTGTCCCCACCTCTACCAGAAAGAGTGGCCTTGCCTTTGGCTTTGGAAGAGCGGGATGGCATTCTGGTAGACGATGACTCCACTGGACGGGCCCGCTTAGAAGGCCCCGAGACGGGGTCTTTACTAGTACTGACCACAAGGCCCAATTTAGGAAAGTTATAGCTTTATCACCTTCAGACAAAGTGGATTGCACCTTAGGAATTAAAGCCTGAATGCCATTTGCTTCTGAACTCTGAATCATTGAATCCTGAGACTGTGCTACAGTGCCAACCGGCACGCTCGAGCACTGCCTGGGGTCTTCCTGGATGCCTTGACCGAGCAACACAGGGACAGGAACAAGAGATGAAGACGCTGCCGAAGGCTTCAACCCAGGCTCCGAGACATTGTCGCAACCGACTCAGCTGCGGCCGACTCACCCCGCCCAAACCTCAACCCAGGAGATGGCACGGAGGAGCCAGCGGAAGGATGAAGCTGACGCCGGGCGAACTTCTTCAGCACTGACCAGCCGTCCTTGGACACAGAAGCGGAAGCAGGGCTCGACCGATCTCCCGCGTTAGGACCGGAGGCTGCGCCAGACGTTGTCGTTGACGCCGAACTGCTGCCAGCCAGGGACCAAACGGTGGAGCAGAAGACGAAGAAGCCGTCACACCCGCTAGCTTGCATGGACCAGAGAGGTTCAGGGAAGCACAGCGGTGGCAAATACCCTCCAAATTCTCAACGAAAAATGTTGCCAGAAGGGGGCGCCGAATCCACGAATCCTAGCTCCTAGCCGGAGGGGAAGACTCAGATCCACTCGGACGCAAGCCCGAGCAAACCCTCCCCTCAACCGAGCTTTGGTAGGCTCGTCGGAGAACAAAAACTCCCCCGCCACCGAGAGAATGGAAGAGAGGGTGTCATCCGCCCAGAACTCCATCGGAAGCAGAGGAAGCCAGATCCAAACCAGATCCTGCAGCAAGGAATCTTCCGCTGGGATGAATTCCGGCTTCCAATCCACCACTGCAAGAACCTGCCCGTTGATCACCCATGGCCGCTCAAGGATACGGATTTTAGAGAGGGGGTCGGAGTGCTGGATGAGGTAGTGCCTGTGAGCCAGGGGAACCACCTCGATTTCTCCCGGCAGCCTAGCACGATGCAGTTCACACACAATAGCCTCCGGCGGCACCCACCTAGAGAGAGAGCGAGCCAGCACCGCCTTCACGCCCCACGAGCTGGCCTTGCACTCCAGGGAGGTGATCGGGACCTGGATAACCTCCGGGAAGAGCCGGATCAATTCCTTAACCTTCGCCGGAGAAGGGGAAGGAGCATCCCAACCATAGCGACCCAAGGGTGGTCGGCTCCACTGACTTCCCGTCTTCGTCGAGCCCAAGGGGATATCAGAGCCCGAAGATGGAGAAGACGCCATGCCATGCCCGTAACCCACCTTCTTGCTCCCGGAAGCCCTCCCAGCAGACACCCCATCGGAGGCCATTGGATAGGAGGAGACAGCAGAAGGATCAACCCAAATGGAAACACCGCCGGAGAAGACGTAGGATCACCGGAGATCGGAGAAGACGAAGCCGGGTGCACGAATCTTAAAGACCGCCCAAAGAGAACTCCGCTCGGGATGCATGAATTTCAAAGCACTAATTGAGATCCTCTTTTGTATGGCAGTCGCAAGTCCTTTGCTCGGTCTTAATTTATAAGATAGCTTCATTTTATTTTATTTTTATATTGAAAGATAAAATTTTAAAATAAGTTTTTTTTTTTTATTCTTTAAAGAATTTTTTTTTTCAATTCTTATCTTATTTCAAATGGATCTTCAAGAAGATATCGTTCTTTATGGCATATAACATCTAAGCCCATCTGTTGGCTCAACTAACTTTGTTAACGAGCCAAAATCAGATGCTCAAAAACTCAAAAATAAAAGTTAATAAGTAGTAAGTAAATTTGAGTTATAAATTATTAATATTTATATTTTGAATCATCTTTGATACTATTTGTGATGTTTCTAATCTATCTATTTATTCAGATTAAAATTATGTAATAATTTTTTTAAATAAAAATTAATGAAAAAAAAAAAGCAAGCTTGGGAAGAATAAGACGACATATCTCTTTTCCATCCGACACCTCACAATCAAATCCACTAATAAACTATCTTCCTGACCTCAATTATTGGATTGGGGTCACCCTCGCCGCATCCAACGGGTCAATGTTACTGTTACGACTTTTGCTGTGGTAATTAATCATATCTTTGTAGATAAGAATCCTTGAACGAATCTCGCACACTTATCTCCATGGCCGAGCCGCCGGCGACCCCCACGGCTCTCCCAAAGCCTAGTCTCGTATGGCCTGCCACTGGGCTTCTTCTGCTAATATTTGTTCCCATCGTGCTGGCCGTCATCCTCTACCAGCCCCCGGACTTCGACCCGGCGCCGCTCCCCGGCGACCACTCTTTTGCCGATTCCATATCCGTGCCGGAGCGCCATGACCGTGTGCTCGGAGTCAGCGAGCGCATCGGTGAGGGGCTCTTGCTGGGGCCGGAGGACTTGGCTTACGACGCCGAGGATGGATTTCTTTACGCTACCTGCTACGATGGCTGGATAAGAAGAGTTGGACTCAACGACAAGGAGTTCAAGGTGGAGGACTGGGCTTACGTCGGTGGCCGACCGCTGGGTCTGGCCCTCCGGCCGGACGGGAGCCTCGTCGTTGCCGAGTCTTACAAGGTGAGTCAAAAGGGGTTCGGATTATTAATTTCACCTTAGTTAATTTTATCCATCTTCTTTCACTAGAGTGTGAGAATTTTATTATGCCAAACTATTAGCCTTTGTTTGGATGGATATAAAACTAGGGAGAAAGAAAGCTAGAAAAAAAAAAAAAATCTTGTTTAAATGGAAAAAAAGTATGAAGAAAAAAAAAAACTAAAAAAAAAATAGAGAGAAAAAAGTGGTGGGCTTCACGTAAAAATTTTTACTGAATTTCAAAAAAAAATTAAAAATACTCTTTTTTTTTATTTTAATATTAACTTTTTTTAAAAAAAAATAACTGATATATTTTTTAATTATTTATAATAAAAATATTATTATCATTGTAAATTATCAATTTTTTTTCCTTTATTTTCCTTCCACTCATCCAAATTTTTTCCTCCCACTTTTTTTTTTCTTTCAGTTTTTTTCCTTCACTTTTTTCTTCATCTAAACGTAGCATTAGAGATAGTTCCACCTTGCTCATGGAATTTCGATTTTATATTTATATAATTTAATGCAACATAAAATGATATTAAAAGAAAAAAAAAAGATGGAGAGCCATGACAATTATTAATATACCGAACTTCATTAAAAATTAAATTTTAGATATTAAAGTAAGACTTAAGTTGTTTTGTAGCATCAATCTTTCCTCTGAAATATTTGAAAACTCGTTGTCTCTGTTATTGTTTGGTGTTTACGATGGAGGACAGATGCAAGAAGCTAGCTAACCATGTCAATATTTAAAGTAGATTATAAAAAAGAAATGGGAGACGGAGATGTTTGACAGCTCTTTTTTAACAAAGAAGTGCAAGCTTTTTCTACCGTCTACCAGGAAAATAAGAGAAAAAAAGGGGGGAAAGTTCTCCATTGAAATTTCCATGTTTGATCTCTGGCTCTTGTTTATCGATGATAAGATGATGATGATGATAATAATAATAAGAAAACATAATTTTATAATAAAAAAGTTAAAAAATCATTATATATATATATATATATATATATATATGTTATCATAGAAAGATTCTTTATTTAAGATAACTTTATTTACTACGACATAAAAATAGTTTTTTCCATGATGGTGCACTCTTCCAAAAGTGGACCAGAAGCTTTTTGTCTTTCTTGCTTGGAGTGCGCCATCCTCTCCAACCATCGCCCTCGTTCCCAAAACGGAGAGAAGGGACCATTTACGTGTTGAAAGAAGCCAAAGAAGCCACGATATCTTCTCCAGATTTCCATGCTTATCCCCTTGCCGTAGTAGACAACAGCCTTTTGGACCCTCCTTTTTAAGGAGAAGATTCATATCAACTTGATCCATTACAGTTAAAAGAAATCTAATTGTTACTTATTCATCTTTTTTATATTATAAATTATTCAATTTTTTTTTAATTTTTTAATATAAGACTAAATAAAAGGGTATCATAATTTATCGCCTTTATAAAGGAAATATCCTCATCCTAGAGCATTTTGTCCTAAGTGGCATTTAGTTCTGATACCATATTATAACGAAATCGATTTCGTTATAAGAAAGCAAGATGGATAAAGTCCATGCCAACCTGAGCCATCATAATTCAAAAAATCCAATTGATACTTGTTCATCTTCCTTAATTAGTTATAAACCATTTAATCTTTTCTTAATTTTTTGATATGGAACTAAATGAAGAGGGTATCACATTATCATCATGAGCATCATGAACTTCAAGTAGAACTCAACCTACCGAACACGTCACAAATTTGGAATTTTTTTTTTCTTCCCCCTTGATAACAATACGTTATCAACTTCCTTTTATATAGGATACACCGCACCTATCACCAACAAGAATAAGATTAAGCCTGGAAGTATGAGATAATGTAATCTGCTGCTTGATTTCTTTTCTAAAAGGTATGACTGCATTGGATATAGGAAATATTTTGAATGATATCTCTTGCACTGTCAGATGGGATGGTTTGCTGAAATGATTCTCGTTTCTTTCAACCAGTTGATGATAGTAGATGTGTCATCTTTTAGAATGATGCGATCAATCTAAAAGATGTATATGCTTTAAAAATATCTAAAGCTTTAAGAATCGTGCAGCCTAAGCTCCGGTTCTATCAGTCTTTAGTACTTTAAGATTCGTGCTGTTCTTACTTCGTCCCCGATCTTTCGGCGATCGTCGTCGTCTGGTCTTCGCCGTGGTTCAGCTGCTCCTAACTGATCTCTCCATCTTTCCTATGGCCTCGGATGCGGCTGATGTAGGCCAGGCTTCCGGGAGGATCGCAACGGATGGAGGGTTCGTTTGGATGGCTTCGTCCCCGTCGCCGGCCTCTGTGGCGAGGTTGGAGGCTGCCTTCTCTGAGGTGATGTCCCTCCCAGCTGAGGAGCTTGCTGAGGAGGTGGCTGGGTGGATGCAGACAGCCATCATCGCCTGTTCATATCATCGATGGGTTCCGACGGATGCTTTTCTTAGGGAATTTCGGCGCGCTGAGTTCCTGGAGAAATTGTTCCGACCAGCATGGCATTCCGGTGTCATGTATTTCGCTTCGAATCTCCCGAAGCTCGTGAGTTAGTGATGCAAAGCCCGTGGGTAATCAACGGTCAGGTTATTGGCATCGAGGGATGGCAGCCGGAGTTTGCTCCGGCAGAGGACTCAATCTCATCGGCGTTGGTCTGGGTCCGGCTGCCGAACCTCCCCTGGAGTTCTGGAAAGCCGATTTCCTCAAATCAATTCTGGCTATGGCGGGGGAATTCGTCTGTCCCGATGCTGCTACCCTGGCGAGAAACAGAGGAGGTGGCTTTGCACGGGTTTGTATGCGGATCGACCTATCTCGTCCTCTTCGTCCAGGAGCTCGAGTGCAAGGCCTCAACCAGAGGTTTTGGCAACAGTTCTCTTACAAGAACCTTCAAGGGCTATGCTGGAACTGCGGTTCGCTCCACCTGGGAGGTCCCTGCTCGCTCCGTCTCGTTCGGCTGAGGAGGATGCGGCTTCGGCTTCCATTTTTGGGCCATGGCTTGCAGCAGTGAGACAGCGGAGAGGAGCTCCGGGATCTCAGACTGAGGGAAGGAGAAGCTCTCTTCCGAGTGTGTCTGCGTCTTCTGCAGCCTTCGCCTCTGCTTCCCCTTCCTCTGTGGATGGGCTTCACCCAGGGTCAGAGGGTCGTCGTGATGGTTGGAAATCTCCGGTGAAGGTGGCTCGCAGGCAGGTAACTTCATCCAAGGCGACCGCTGAAGGGTCGGGCGTTGCAGTGAGTCAGCCGGGGAAGAAGAACTCCCCCTTCTCTTTGAGGAAAGGAGTTTTGCCTGGGGGTGCCGTATTGAAACATAATGTTCAGAAGCTGCAGCCAGTGAATAAGGATTGTGCCAGTGATCCTCCTCTGAATAATGTGGTGAAGACTTCTAATCCCTTCTCCTCTCTTGATATGGAGCTGGGAGCTGAAGGCCACATGGACTGTAGGGACGGGTTCCCGGGTTCCCTGAAGCGGGCCAGACCGGAGGTGTCAATGTCTCCAAGGTCTTTTCCTAAATCGGTGCTCCGGAGGAAAAAGGAAAGGCCTGTGATTAAAAAAGGGGGGGCCACATCTTGTTCTCGAGTCGGACTTGACTTACCCCCTTCTGGCCAGAACGGTGACCTTGATCGGTCAAGGGGGCAGCCTATCTAGGGTTCTGGGCCCTTTGCGGATGAAATTGACGGAAGTCCTGTTGGTCAGGGTCCTAGTTCCGTGTCAATCGGTTCTCCTTTGGAGATGGATGGGCCGCTGGTCTGTTCAGATCTTCAGTCTGATGTTTGCCCTCCGTTGGCAAGGGGTATTGCTGACAGCATTATGTTGGAGGACCATGGAGGGGTCCTAGCTTCTCCCAGTCTGTAAATGAGGATTCTTCTGTGGAATGTAAGAGGTGCTCGTAAGCCATCCTTTCGTTCCTCTTTTGGAAGATTGTTGCAGCTGCATAAGTTTGATATATGTGTCCTTTTGGAAACGAGATTGTCGGGTGAGAGTCTGGCTCGGTTTCGTAAGCAGATGGCCCGATCTTGGTCCTCGTATGCCGTGGAGGCTGAAGGATTGTCAGGAGGTATGCTGGCTCTTTGGCATTCCACTACGGTTACGATTGATGCTTTTCATCAGTGTAGTCAGCAGATAAGTATGATTGTCTCTGAAGGTGCTTCTGAGCCTTGGCTTTTATCGGCTGTCTACGCCAGTACTGACTATAGGGAGAGAAGGATTCTCTGGTCTGAACTTCGATCCCTTCTTGACCAAGGTATTCCTTCTGTTATTGCTGGGGATTTCAATTGCATTACGGAGCCTAATGAGAAACGAGGGGGTAGACGGGTTACTGGCTCTGCTGACATAACTGAATTCAGATCTTTCATTGATTCTGCTGGATTGATGGATTTGGGATACTCTGGACCCCAATTCACCTGGTGTAATAATCGGCAGGGTTCTGCTCGTGTTTGGGAGAGGCTGGATAGAGTAATGGCTACAGCTCAGTGGCTTCATTTGTTCCCTGCGGTTACAGTCTCTCATCTTCCTAGAATTGCTTCTGATCACTGCCCTATTTTGATTTCCACGGAGGTTGTTCAGCATCAGCGCAAGCAGTTCAGATTTGAGCAGTTTTGGTCTGCCCATTCAGCTGCTCGTGCTATTATTCATCACATCTGGCATCTCCCTGTCAGGGGTAATGCAGTTTATCGTTTATCTCGCCGTCTTAAGATGACCAGGCATAGATTATCCAGATGGAGTAGAGTGGAGTTGGCTGATTTGGTCAGACATATTGAACAGTTAGAAAGTGATATTAGCGCTCTACAGGCTAAGGAAGATCAGGACGGATGTTTGCAGGCCTCGGACCTCTATTCTCTCCGGGATAAGCTTGCTCAGCATCACTCTCTTCTTCGTCAGCAGGAGGTTTATTGGTAGTAGCGATCCAGGGCTCAGTGGATCTGTGATGGCGATCGAAATACCAGATTTTTCCATCAGGCTACTCTAAAGCGGCGTGCTGCCAATAGGATTCGGAGATTAGTAGATGATGAGGGGAATACTCAGGAGGATACCCAATCTATTCGGGAGATGATTCTTCACTTTTTCCAGTCTAGATGGGCTGATTCTTCTGGTGCGGGTGGGCCAGTAACTCCGGTTTCTGATTCTGTGAAAGTCTCTTCCGTGGATAACAGTATGTTGGCCAGATCTATTTCTGCGGACGAGATTAGGGCGGCCCTTTGGGACCTTGGCCCGGATAAGGCCTCTGGGCCTGATGGGTTTCCGCCTTTCTTTTATCGTCATTATTGGGACATTGTGGGTAAGGAGGTGGTTTTGGCAATTCAGTCTGTTTTCCTTGCTAAACAAATTCCTGCAGAATGGAATCAGACCTTTATTTCTCTGGTGCCTAAGCGTCCTGATGCCTCCCTTCCTCAGCATTTTCGGCCCATTAGTCTTTGCACTACTCTCTATAAGGTCTGTGCTTGGCTTTTGGCTTATCGGCTTTCTCTGGTGATCCCTCGCCTAATTTCTACTGAATAAGGGGCGTTTATTAGAGGGCGTTCTATTTCAGATAATATTCTCATTGCCCAGGAATTTATGTTTGATTTGCAGAGAGCTCCGGCCAGAAGAAGTCTTATGGCTGTTAAACTTGATATGGAGAGAGCCTATGACAGACTGAATTGGGCCTTTTTGCGTCGCTCTCTTACGGAGTTTGGAGTTGATGATTTGTTCATTGAGTGGATTATGGCTTGCATTCAGACGCCGTCCTTTGCTATAATTATTAATGAAGTCCGACCAGATTCTTTCACTCTACAGTGGGGATCCGACAGGGTTGCCCTTTGTCCCCTTTGTTGTTTATTCTAGCTGTGGATGATCTGTCTCGGGCTTTCCATCAGGCGCAGAGAGATCAGAGTATAGTCCCTTTTTTGGCTGGTGCGGAGGGCCCTTTGGTGTCCCATCTCCTGTTTGTGGATGACTGCATTCTCTGGGCCAGGCTTCTATTGTTAATGCGTCGTCTTTCTATTCTATTATCCAGCGATATTGTCAGGCTTCAGGCCAGAAGGTTAATTTTCTAAAGTCCACTTTATGTTTCAGCCCGAAGACTCCTAGAGCTATCAGGGAAGCCATTATTTCTTTATCAGGAATTTCTACTCAGGCAACAGATTGATGTATTTGGGGATTCCTATCACAGGAAGACGTCCCCGTTGTTCTGATTACTACGAGCTTGAGAGGAGGATTCATCAGCGTATGGAGGGGTGGCAGGTTACTGGCCTTTTGATGATGGCCAGGATTATTATTATACGCTCGGTTCTCTCCTCCTTCCCATGTATCTTCTGTCTAATTCTATTATTCCAATTACTTGTCTTAAGAGGATTGAGAGAAGTTTCCGTGATTTTCTGTGGGCTTCAACGCAAGAAGGTCATGGTATGCATCTTTTATCCTGGGAAACTGTCTGCATGCCTATCCAAGACGGAGGGCTTGGGATCCAGTCTCTGATTGTTAGAAGGGATGCCTTCCTTGCCAGACATGCTTCTAGATTCCTTCTGGAGCCGCATTGCCTTTGGAGTACTATGATGCGTGCTAGGTATGGTGGCTGGGTGTAGGATTCTTATATCAGGCCTCCACGTGATTGCTCCTCTTTTTGGAAGGAAGTTTGCAGATTTGGTCAGGCTATCAGGGGTAATGTTACGTGTATGATGGGAGATGGATAATCTATAGATGTTATTCAGGATATTTGGTTTTCGGATATTCCTCTCTCATGATGGCCCTCTTTTATAAGTATTGACATCCCTTATAACCTTCGGGTTAAGGATTTGATTTCTTCTAATCCCCCTGCCTGGCATATCCCCTCTGTGACGCATTTCTTTGGGTTGGAGCTTTCTAGACGTATTCTCTCGATGCCCATTATCCCTGGTTGCTCATCTGACTCCAGACTTTGGCAGAGATCTTGTCTCTCTAGGGCTCCTATCAAGGATTTGATGATGATTTTCATGCCGGGGTCCCACCGTTCGATGGATGCTGATTGGATTTGGAAGCTTCCCACCCTCCCCAGAGTGCAGCTATTTCTATGGAAGCTTCTGTGGGATTGTCTTCCCACTTGTCTTCTTCTTTCTAGAAGAGGTCTGTTGATTCATCCGTGCTATCCTTTATGTAGGATGGAGGACGAATCCTCAGACCATGCTATCTTTACCTGCCCCAGGTTGAGTGGGATATGGCAGAGGGTAGGTTATTCTTTCAGGAGGGACGATCAGGGTTCTCCTCGCTCTTCTTTCTTCCTGGATATTCGTAGAGCTTCTCCGCAGAGGTGCAGCTGTTGGATTGCCACGGCTTATCATATATGGTTATCGAGAAACCAGATTCTTTTCACGGACGACCCTATGTCTTCCTTCAGAATTATGAGGAAAATCAGATCTTTGGTCATGGACTGTGCCCGGGTTGGTTCTGATGTCTCTGGCCTCTGGGGATCCCCTGCTGCTTCGGCAGCGAACCGTCATTCGGTGTTCATCTCCTGGGATCCCCCTCCTCCAGGGTTCGTCAAAATCAATTTTGATGGTAGTGTCCGTGGCAGAGCGGTTGGTTCTGGTTTCCTCGTCCGTGACCATCAGGGTGAGCTTCTGAGAGCGGGAGGTTTTGGTTCTATTGACTCCTCCGTCCTGATGTCTGAGCTTTATGCGGCCTGGGCGGGCATTTCTTATACTGTCAGGACTCTTCAGGCCCATAGGATTGTCATTGAGGGTGATTCCCAGTCGGTTATTTCCTGGCTGCAGAAGGAGAACTGCCATTCTGGTCCTATAATCCGATACTGACGAACATTCGTTCCATCCTTTCCAAGGTCAACTGTACTCGGATTCGCCATATTTATCGTGAAGCCAATTCGGCGGCGGACTGGGTAGCGTCCTTTGTGGCCCAGCATGATGGATCGTGGTTTTGGAAGCTGAGCGATCCCTGTCCATCTATTTTATAACAAATTTTGTATTCGGACCTTTCTGGGCTGACTCGCACTAGGTTAGTGTGATGGCCCGTTTTTGTACCCAAAAAAAAAATATATATCCAATATACTGCTGTAAATTTAACTATAGGAATAGAAAAATGAACAAGAGAAATAGTTGAAGTGTAAAGTAGAATGCCCATATAAGCTATGTAATCTCTGATGATAAAATTAGTTGCAGTAGCTTGTAAATATGCTGAATCAAATCATGATAGAAGAAATAGATCCCATAAAGAAGTAGTTGGTGGCCGGCCGGTAGGTCTGGCCGACGGGAGCCTCAGTGTCGTCGTGTCTTACAAGGCGAGTCAAAAAATTTTAAATTATATTGACTTAGATTTTATCTATCTATTTTAACAGACGAGTGAGTATTTTATAATCCCTAGCCATCATAGATGGTTACCACCATGCTCATGGAATTTTTGATTTTATATTAAAAAAATTTAATGCAGCATAAAATGGTATTAAAAAAAGAAAAGAAAATGAAGAAACTTTAAATGATAATTATTAATATATCGAACTTCATAAAAAAATTCAATTGAAATATTAAAATAAGACTTAAGCTGTTTTGCAACATCAATCTTTCTATGTTTGATAGCTCCTTTTTAACAAAGAAGTTCAAAAAAAAAAAAAAAAAGTTGAATAGAAAATATTAGCAACATATGAAATCTCTATTAGGGTGTAATCAAGTCGAGTCGAGTCGATACAGTGTCAAGCTCGAGCTCAATTTGACTCTAAAATTTAAAGCTCGAAACCCGACTCAAGCTCGATTGAGTTTCTTATTTAGAGTTCAAATTCGAGCTTGATGAAATACTTAATATACTAAAGCTCGACTCAACTTGACTTAACTCAAATTTTTTATATAAAAATTTAAAAAATAATTTTTAAATTAAAATAAAATATATTTTCAACTAAAATGTAGGGTTTTTAGTTTTATATAGTTAGGATAATTAATAAATATATAATTATAAGGGTAAAATAGTAAAAGTACATAAGCTCGATTAAGCTTGCGAGCTTTCGAGCCGAGTATTTTAATACTCGAACTCAACTCGATAATATATTCGAGTAGTTCAAGCTCGAGCTTGATTCGATAAGCAGCAAGTTAGTTTCGAATATTTTTGAGTCGATTTTGAGCTACTCGCAAGCTATCTCGACTCAATTACATCCCTAATCTCTATGAAGATGTTTTGACAAATCCTTTTTAACAAAGAAGTCCAAAAAAAAAAAAAAAGTTGAAGGGAGAAAATTAGCGATGCATGGCATCTCCATCGATATTTCCACCTTTGATCGGTGAGTTTCTAACTCACATTCGTTCTCTAGACTTTTATTTATGATGATGATGATGATGATACAATATTTAAAGGATAAGAGTATGTTTTTTTTTCTTTGCTCGAACGAATTTTCTACACAAATGTCATGAGCAGTGGCAAAAACCTCACCATTTCTCCTACTCTCGTGCATGCAATCTTGTTTGCCATTTATTTTTCACTTGCCCTCACACATGCCTTTGCGGACAATATTGACTTTTTCATCCCCACTCGGATGAGGTTCTTACTCCTACATGATCCTCATCTCCATTAATATTTTTTTTAACAAAGTCCCACTCTTGTTTTCATAGAGATCGCCATCATACATGGGGACTCCATTTCCATCCACTTTATGTTTGATATCCAAATATTTATTTTTTACTTTAATTCTTATTTACTATATTTTTTAAATAAAAATAAAAATAAAATAAAGTATTGAATTTCATGAAATAAATAAAATATTCAAATAAATTTATCATAATTATAAATTTTATAAGTTTATTTGTAAGAAATATATCAAACCATAATTTTAAGAGCATAATAGTTTAAGTTCTTGATTGTGAGTTACGTCAATCAAAATAGTTAATCAAACAATTAGTAAAATATATGAAAAGTGGTTAGCCCACCAATTAGAAATATATATGCGTTAATTTATAGTATTAAAATAATATAAGGGTGTTTAATTAATATAAAATATACAAGATCTCATAGGATGTGGAATATCCTACCCCTTATTGCTCCATCTCCATTTATAAGATAATTTTTTTCCCATTTCTATCACTACGATAAGAAAAATTCTTTCATCTCTATTTCATTGGGATAATTCTCAACAACAACAATAGAAGAAAATAGAAAAAAATATTTTCCTAATAGAAAGGGACAAATTCCATAGTTAACCATCAAGGTAACTTTGATTAATTTTTTTTTTTTTTTTTGTTGTAGGTAGAAGTGGTGGTTAATCTAGTTCTACCAACTATCATGATCTATTTAAACTAACATACTGGACCATGCATTTTCCACATTAATTTACTTTTTTTTAATGCTGATGTCCAAAGAATTCCATTTTAGAGACCTTAATATTCCTCTTATATATATATATATATATATAGCCAAGGATTGGATCCGCTTTTGTTGTTTTTCTATATTAATATTCATGAATAAAGCTAAACACTAAGCCATTGATGAAATTGGCTTAACCACTTAATCTTGTTAAACTAGTTGCTCTGCTTTTAGGGTTTCAAATTGTTTCCCTCGCTACATTCTCTTTTATGTTATCTTTTTCTTCTCTAATTTTCCGCTTCCCTTCCTCCCTTGTTCTGGTAGAGGAGAAGGGAGACTAGAGCAAGGGAGAGGTAGACCATAAATGGAAGCAAAATAGATTGTAAGCAAATGGGTGGTGGAAAGAGATCGCGATGATGGAAAAGGAAAATCAAAGCAAAGGGAAATAGAGTAATGGAGAGTCTAAAATGAGACCAAGGAGAGTGAACGTTGTACAATTAGCTCAAATTTGCTTTTGAATTTGCTTTCAATATATCATAGAGTATATGTCTTATTTATTAATTTTTGATTGATGCCATTACAACTAATCTATCATATACTCATTTTACTTAACTAAATCATGTGCATCAACTCATCACTATAATGGCCTATTATTGCCATGTTTAGGTGGATCCTTTATGCCATGTTGATCATTCATCGTATCTAAGCTTTAAATACTATTGAAATTGTTATAATATTCTTCCAAATAGACAATTAATGGTAACAGTGCTTCCAATAGTAAATAATGAACGTGTTAAGACACCATTAGATTCTGCCTATATATGGCTTAAAGAGATTTATTCACCTAAAACCATTTATGCATCAGCAATAATAGATAGCTAAATCAATGAAGGAAGATCTCGATTTGTTCAACCATTTACTATTTATATGTAGGACTTATTTATGTGGATCATAGCCAAAGAATTAGAAAATCTAATTTATAAATGAACAAAAAACTGAAATGTGTCTATCAAGTAAAAGATTGGCAATAATATATCTCTATTTTTTACTAATATCTCATCAATCTAACAAAAGCAGTTTAATAAACTAGCCTTTACTAGCCTATCTCATTACAAATACATGAAATTTATTGGTTACTTATGCTTGTTCTTCTTGATATAATGCAAAGTAGTATAGAATTAGTTGTTTAATAATATCAATGCATGGTTATTTCCAGGGACTACTATTGGTGAAACCAGACAAAAAAATAGAATTATTACTGATGAAGCTGAGGGTTTGAAGTTTTGCTTAACTGATGGGATTGATGTTGCATCTAATGGCTTGATCTATTTTACTGATGCATCTTACAAATACAATTTAGAGATATACTCTCTAGACATTCTCGAGGGCCGACCTCATGGACGATTGATGAGCTTCAATCCATCCACCAATCAAACAGTTGTGCTTGCACGTGATCTCTACTTTGCTAATGGTGTAGCACTCTCTCCTAATCAAGACTTTTTAATATTCTGCGAGACCCCACTGTAAGTACTTAGTCTATCACACTATGCCAAAACAATTTTTTTCACCATGTCTTCTATCATGGACACAACGAAAGGAAAATATATTTTACTCGAAAAGCAAAGAAAAATACTCAACTCAACTCATCTAAGCCTTTTCACAACTACATGAGGTCGGCTACATGAATTTGCTTCCTTCACTTTGCTTTATTTAGGGCTAAGTCGATACTCAAATTACAAATAGTTATATCTTTTTTAATTATTTCTATCCATGTTAGTTTAGGTTTATCTCTATCTCTACCTCTATTCTTATCATGGATTGTTAAAAGATCACTCTTTCTAATTGGAGCATCTAAAGGTCTTCATTGTATATATTCAAATCATCGTAATCGAATTTCTCTTATTTTATCTTCAATTGGGGCTACTCCTATCATTTTTATATATATTTATTTTATCTTTTAAAGTTTTACCATATATCCATCTTAACATATGCATTTCTCTTACATTTAATTTATTTATATGTTATTTTGGTATTGCCCAATACTCTATTCCATATAGCATACCTGGTCTAATAGCGATTTTATAAAAATTTTCTTTTAATTTTAATAGAATGCGTTAATCATATAATACTCCTGAAGTACTCCTTCACTTAATCCATCTTGCTTTAACTCTATGATTCACATCTTCGCCTATTTCACCTTCTTGCTGAATAAATGATCTTAAATACCTAAATTTTTTATTAGTATCTCTTGGCTTATAATCATCACTATTTCTTCATTTGTATTTTTACTTCCACTAAAATTATATTTTATATATTTAGTTTTAGTTTTACTAATCTTAAAACCTTTAGATTTTAAAGCCTTTCTCCAAATTTTTAGCTTAGGATTTATTTTTTATTTAGTTGCATCAATCAACACTATATCGTTTACAAACAACATACACCATAGGATATCATTTTGAATATGTTTGGTTAATTCATTCATAATTAATAAAAAAATATGGACTTAAGGCAGATTCTTGATGTAAATCTACAGTAATTAAAAATTTACTGATTTCTTTTACTATTATTTTAACAATAGTTATTGCTCTATCATACATATCTTTTATCAATTCTATATAATTTGGTAACTTCTTGTTTCTCTAAAACTCACCATATTATTTCTCTAGGTACTCTATCATATATTTTCTTTAAATAAATAAAGACCATATGAAGGTTTTTTTTTCTTTTTTCTATATCTCTCCATCAATCTTCTTAATAAATAAATAACTTCCATGATCAATCTTTCAGACATAAATCTAAATTAATTATTTGACACCAAAGTTTTAGCTCTTATTTGATTTTCTATTACTCTCTTCCATAATTTCATTGTATGACTCATCAACTTAATTTCTCTATAATTTATAGTTTTAAAAATAAATTCTAAAATTTAAAAATATAAAATTTTATGTTATAGAAGGTATGAAATATCTGAGAATCTATGGAAAATATATAGATATAATGAGAGATGTTAAAAGCTAGTTTCTAATGCATGGACATTGCTAAAGAGGGGCCTTAGTCAGCAAGGTTAGAGCTTTCATCAAATCTTGAAAGTTTTTAATATTAACAAACCTAAAGAAAATAAAGGGAAATTGTTAGGCTGCGACCAAAGGTTGGGTAAGGGTCATGAGTAGCATTTAAAAAAGGAGCTTAAAAATTATATGATCAAAGAATCATGCTTATACTCACCAACCCTATGTTACAATCACTAGATAATAAATTTACAGTACTTGAAGTGGCTTTTAATGGTGGCTCCTAGTCTCTTTTTGGTAATAACCTACGATCTTGAAAAACTCTTTGATCTTTCAAACGAAAGGGATCAAAAAAGAGATGATTTAAAACTAAATTTATTTTATTAGAAAAGGATTACATCATAGAGTTCAAAATGTCAATCAAAGTAATCATAATTAAAGAGAAAATTGAAAGAAGAAAATGATTAGAATTCAAAATGTTAGGCTAGATCTAGGAGAATACTTAGTAGATCTAGGTGGAGAAAGTAGAGAAGATATCTCTATTCCAATAAAATTCTCTCTCACCATTTATGTTAGGATTTCCTATATCTAACCTAGATATAGCCATAAAAAGGGAGAAAATATAGTATAAAGACAGTAAATGATCTCAAATGATCTCTTTGAGGGGTATTCATAGGTGGAGAGAGAATTTGGATGAAAGACCAGAGAATAAGGTTTTAGAGCTTTCTTAAATCCTAAAGTTATAGTTTATATTAACTACTTATGGATCGTTCCAATTACTTGACTACCTCTAGACCACCCTTAGAGAATATAATAAAATATTTGACTTATAAGCATCAAAGGAGCCTAATATTTTATAAATTAGGATAAATAGCAATGAGAGGTGTAGTCTAGTGCACATCAACCAGAAATATGACCTTATCCTTGCAAGTACAAGTTGATTCTTGAAGCTCTACATTTTCTTTAGAAATAAGTAAACTTTTAAATGTCCTTAAATGACATGTATTGAAATTTAGATAAGAAAGTTATGATTGAAATATAGAAGTAATATTAGTACCATTTGGAGCCAAAATTTTGTCTTAAGGGGCCTGTAGAGCCTACAAATGTCCTCCATACTCCCAAAACTCAATTAATGAAACGTTGTTTCTCTTATCTTGTGTTTGCTCTTATCGATAGATTGTAGCATCATTCAAGAGTTTCTTTTATATATTTTGGCATTGACAAAGACTTTTGATAGCAAGATGAGCTAGTATTTATTCTTTTAGTCAAGTATTTGGTTTTAATTTATCCTCAGTTCAATATTTTCTTTGTTCTTATTACATTATGGGTGTCTTTTGTATATAGTTTGTTTGCATTGAGATGGGATTAGCAATCCAATTCCACCAATTTTTTAATCCCATGTCTGCTTGGGTTTGTAATCCAAACTTTTTAGGCATAGGAAACCAATAACTTGGTGGAGCTCATGGCATATAACTACTTTTCTTCCCTCTTAAACATTGGAATATATTGGGAATTCAGTCCCCATTCCAGTCGAGTGATTCAAACGCGGCCTGTGTTGCTTTGAAGATCATGTTGGCCTTCCAACCTACATCAAAATAATACTAGGAGAGAAAGTTGGGTCAAATGCTAATATTAGTTATTTTATCCATATCACTCATATGAGCAAACTAGAGTTAAATTTGAAAAGAATGCAAATATATGGCATTAATTGCTACGTAACATATCTAAGTTTTGAAAAGAATGCAAAAATGCAAGGTATTAAGTTTGAATGAAATTTAGGTTGACATTTAAAAAATCATGAGAGAAACTGGATCAAATTAGCTTTTTGGCTTATTTAACAAAATCTTAAAAATCAAGAAGACATTATATGTTTGAAGGAGAAGAAGTATTATGGTATCCATCTACAAGAATAAAGGTGATTTAAAAAAATTATTATAATTATTAGGGAATTAAGTTTATATGTCCATTTATAGAAATATGAAGAGCATAACTAAATGAAGATTAATAAAAATAATTATTATTTTAGATAACTAATTTGAAGTTATATTTGACAGAACAAGAATGGAGGCTATGCTTTTGCTTGGATAATTTATCAAAAATACATAAAAATAAAAGCTTATGTGGTCTTCATATCATTAGAAAATGCTTGTGATAAGGCACTAAAAAATATAATTTGGTAAGCTTTAAAAAGAAGGCATATACAAAACAATATACTAAAATAATTAAATATATAAGGGTAGTGATACGTTTTAGAAGTTGTATATTTTTTTTTACAATATAATATGTTATTCGTAGACGGCATGGTATAACTATTAGAATATTTTTCCTTAACTCTTGTCCTATTCAAATTAACCATGTTACTTTTATTCTTCCATGTTTCTAAATGTAGGAGAAGGTGCAAAAATATTATATTCAAGGAGATAAAAGAGGAACAATTGAAAGTTTTATAGAGAATTTACCAGGCTTTCCTGACAACGTTCGATATGATGGTGAAGGTCACTATTGGATCGCACTATCATCGGTACACTAATTCTCATTATTTATTTCCTTTACAATTCTTGCATCTCAATATATATATATATATATATAATAAATGTATGATAATTGTATTCTTTTATTTTTGTAGGGAAGAACTCTTGCATGGGATATATTATTTAAGTATCCCTTTATAAGAAAAATGTTTGTCATCCTAGAAAAGATTGTCTCGCTTCAAAACTTGTTACAAAATTCCGGAATGCTTTGTGTGAATCTAGAAGGGCAGCCGCTTGCGATTTATTCAGATCCAAATTTGATTCTCGTAACTGGTGGGCTTAAAATCGAAAATAATCTTTATTATGGTTCACTCTATATTCCCTATATTAGTAAGATTGATCTTACTCAATATAGATCAAATGTCGCATAGACATGGGCAAGTGATTATCAATAGAGCTTCATGCTCAAGGGTGGAGAAGGATTTTAAATATATAAGTCTTTGTAGTTTAAATCTTAAGAAACTCTACTTATCCTCTTAGTGGTTAATTGCTAATTGGTATTCTCTTTTATCATTTTTGTGTACAATTTATAGACATAAACATAGAATGTATATAAGTCCATGTAATATATCTTTAAAAGTTTCTAAACCTTATTGTTTATAGTTTATCTGTTTTGGCATTATGGAACTTTTTTTTTTTTTTTGGTGTTTTAAGATTCTAATCTTCGTTAATATAAGTGACTGATCAGGAAAAGTCCATTAAAGTAGAGGATACATCAATCAAAGTAAATACAAGAAAACAATGATTGGGCTTCAAAGAAAGAAAAGGCTAGTGCTTCTGCTAGTAGAATATTAGTCATTCTAAAGGGGGAATTCTATAATATAAAGATAAATTTAGGTGAAGTGATCATTTGTGTATTCATCTTGAGAAAGAAAAACTATTGCTACCTTAAAAAAGAAAATCTATTGCTATTGTTCTTGGCACTAATAAAAATTTTCATATTCAAAACAAGCTTGTCTCACATGTGAAGTCTAAATTTAATATCTAAGCTAAAAGGTCATTCATAAAAGTTATTATTAATCATATTCAAACAAAATAAATATGATTATTGATGGTGCCCAAAATCAAAAATATTCCAACTTGTTCAAATATTATGGATATGATTATAATTAAGATAGTTATATGATCTATATTTAGGATAATTATCGTATTTAGCATGCACTTCAATTATAAACACTCTTTTATCAACTCAATATATAGATCCTAAACTTAAGCTTTGATACTACTTCTGTTACAATCCAAGCTTAGCACATAAATTGATTTGTAACACGGTCATTCATGTCCCAAAGTAGACCCCCAAGAAATATAAAAAGCTTGTTAAAAAATTTAATAAAAAATAATAATTTATTGTTTAAAATAAGATAAAATATTTTCAATGTTTATAAATAAAAATTCACTATATTTCGTTTTTTCTAGCAATAACAGAGTCAATTTATTCTTGCATGCTTGTCTGTTTGAAGGCTTTGCAAATAAACAAAATTTAGAAAATATGATAAGCTATTTTATTTTTGCATGCCTATTATTTGATTTCTTTGCAAACAAACAAAATTTAGAAAAAAATAATAAACTAAAATAGCTCAGTAAAAATCTTAAAATGTAGATCAATATGATCAAGGCAATATAACACCAACATTAACTAGGCAATGTAACTCAATCATTAATTCGAAACTCAATTTACATTATGCAACATCATGTTAATTATCTATAAAAA
The DNA here is from genome assembly GCA_900491605.1 of Calamus simplicifolius. Lineage (NCBI taxonomy): Eukaryota > Viridiplantae > Streptophyta > Magnoliopsida > Arecales > Arecaceae > Calamus > Calamus simplicifolius. Next base: position 561,555 of record UESW01003880.1, on the reverse strand, counting down.
TTCATATTTTCTTTAAATCTTAAATCATATCGATCATGTGTATAAATTAATAAATCATTCAAAACTTGTTTATGACAATGACATGCCATATTATGCTGTGCAAGATCAAATAGAGTGCATTCAATGTAGATGCCATCAATAAGAAAAAGGATTCATGAGAACACGCAAGGGATTGATAAAGTTGCAAGGGATTCTCGCCTCACTCCAAGATAGATTTTGGAACAAGATGGATTGAGAAGAAAGAAAAACAGGGGAAAAGGAAACGTAGCTTCCGGTGGCTTCTACACGGGAGAGGCGTGGAGGGAGGGAGGATGGGAGGCATGGGGACCGTCGTCAGACGTAGCCATAAAACAGGGGACCTTAACAACGGCTTCTCCCACCGTCGCCGGCGAACGGCGATTTTGGACAGGTCTTGAGACGGAAGGTGAGGACTATGGCATGGCGTTGATGACTGGTGGATAGGGGGTTGAGGGAAGCTTCCGTTGTTTCCTGCTCTTGTGTGGGAGGAGGAGGCATTTGTTGGCGTGAAACAACGTCCACGGAGGCGGCTCCAGGCTTCATTTGGCCCTGTGGAACAGAGGAGCGAGTTATGGGGAGGCAACGCACGCATGAGAGCGTTTATTATGCTCCCAAACATCGGAAGTGAGAGGCCCGGCCAAGGCCAAGGCCAAGGCCATGCATAGCATTTGCCTCTATCCTTATGCCACGCATAAGTTTCATTAAGGCTAATTCCTTGTGACATTGGAAACGCACAGTAGAGTAATTTGAGATAGCGTAGTTGAAGCAAAACAAGTGAAGGAATGGCTACATCACAAGTTATAGCAACCACAGAAGGATTCATCCACATATGAGAACCAAACATATTGTTTCAATGACTCAAATCTAATTCCAAAACAATCATGTAAGTTTAAATGACAACAGCTCTCTCATGGCAACCAAGAAAATTTTCTTTGAAGTAGAGGAAAAACGAAACAAAAAGAAGAAAAAACAATCTCAGGTCCACAAAGTCATATCTCATTATCACACGGCAACATCGAGAATGAAATGAAATAACAAGAAATTATGAACAAGAAGCTAATTTTCTGCAACAAAAGACCATATAACCCAATAGACCAAGAACAAGAAACGGGCTCTATTTGTTTTTAATTCACACCTTCCGAGACAAACGAGTTCCAATTCTGTTCCCAGTACCGGAAGGCTTTTCAGAAGAACGTGACAGGGCTGAGGATCTCAAGCTATTCGCACGCCTCGGGGAGAAGTTGGATGGCAGCGATTTCCGCAAGTCATCAACCTTCTTCGAGTTCCTCTTCTTGGCCACTTCCATGGCGATGCCCGAGTCTTGAGCAATCATCTCCTCAGCAACTTCCTCCTTCTTTCTCTTCAGCCTCTCGTTCCTTCGAGCAGAGTATACTTCATATAACCTCCCTCTTTCAAACATGGGATTACCGTTGCAAACAATGGAGGAAGAAAGAGTGGCGCTAAGATCATCATAGCATCCAAATTCTCCCTTCGCCTTCTCGGTCAGCGCCATCAACTCCGACGATATCATCCGACAGACGGGCAGGATTGGTGAGTTCACGGAGGCGGAGGAGCGAAAGGAGAACTCGGAATTTTTAGAAGCGGCTGCACCAGGGGAAAAATTCACAAATTTTAACACAGATGGAAAGATTGGTAATTGTGAGGGAGAGAGGAAGAGATTGAGACTGATTCTATCTCATACGTGGTGGGGTTCGAGCAGAGGAGTGCAAAACCCGGCGAGGACGAAGACGAGGCGGCGACACCGCCAGCGGAGGCCTCCGATCCATGGGAGACATCTGGTGATTGATCATGAGTGAAGCAAGATTGAAAGATATTTGGAAATTAGGAGATATCAATGGCTTTCCTTCCTCTCGATAAGAATATTTGCTATCCAACCCGCTACTACCTGATGATTCCGTGAGTTCGGGTGGAAGATGGGATATAAGGGTGGGAGATTCTCTCGTTCTGATCTCCTTGCATGATCTCTTCGTTCTTTTCCTGTGGATTATAGTTTAAGGGTTTCTTGAAGGGGACTCAAATTTGAAGGGGTGAAAGGAGGGAGCGTCTTGTAACGGTCAAATTTCTTATTTAAAATTGGCCGCCCGTTGGGCAGGACGCCTCTCTTCGAGAACATCGCCTTATTTAAAATTTTTCTATCTTTTTATATATACAACTCGACCCCTCAACTCAACCTTTTTCGCAATCCATCCTTTTATATATATATATATATATATAAAAATTATTTTATTTTTTTATTTAAGTATCATAAACATAAAACTTTTAATAATATTATATTCAAGCAAAAAATCCTCTCCCCTACCTACTTCCCCCCTTACCTACGCCCCTTTGGCTGCTACTTAAACAACCAAACAGTGCATACCCCTTCAATTTGCCATTTCCCACCTTACCTACACCCCTTTGGCTGCTACTTAAACAACCAAACAGTGCATACCCCTTCAATTTGCCATTTCCATAGCCATTACTCACTCCCATTCGTACCCATCGCCTGCCACCTCCCATGGAGGAAGGTCTCACCTCTCCCACCCTTCTCTTCCTGATCTCGCTTGCTTCGGTCCTCATCATCCGACTCATCTTCCTCACGACTCGGCATGCCAAGCCCCGCCTCCCCCCCGGCCCGCGGGCTCTCCCCGTCATCGGTCACCTCCACCTCCTCCGCCCACCCCTCCACCAGGCTTTCCACAAGCTCACGAGGCGCTACGGCCCCCTCATCCAACTCCGCCTTGGCTCCACACCCGCCATCGTGGCCTCCTCGCCGGACACCGTGAGAGAGCTCCTCAAGACCCACGACCTCACCTTCGCCAACCGCCCCCAGTACACCGCCGTCCGCCGCTTCGCCTACGACTCCGCCGGCTTCGCCTTCGCCCCCTACGGCCCCTACTGGAAGTTCATGAAGAGGCTCTGCATGTCGGAGCTCCTCGGCGGCCGGACGATCGACCAGCTCTCCCCGGTCCGGCGTAAGGAGCTTCATGCCCTCTTGAATACCTTGTTCGCCAAGTCCAAATCCAGCAACCCTGTAGACATGAGCTGGGAGCTGATCAAGATGACCAATAATGTGATCACTAGGATGACGACGAGTTCGACGTCCTCCGACACCGAGGAGGCAAGGAAGTTGGTGAAGCAGGTGGCCGAGCTCGTTGGGCTGTTCAATATCAGTGACTACATCTGGCTTTTCCGTAATTTCGACTTGCAAGGCCTGAACAGAAGGATCGAGGATGTCCACCAAAGATTTGATGGATTGATGGAGAGGATCATCAAGGAGAAAGAAGAGAGCAGGAAGAGAAGAAGAGAGAGAGGTAAGGGAGATGCTGGTGTCAAGGATTTGCTTGATATCATGCTTGATGTGTCCGAGGATGAGAACGCCGAAATGAAGCTAACAAGGGAGAACATCAAAGGCTTTGTTCTGGTAATTATACTTTTGCTCCATATCTTACTATTTTATTCCATCTAAACTGTTGGCTGGCCTGGCACTGGGTGCAAGGTCGTGCGTCCACCCAAGCCCCTCATGCCCACCGCTTCTCTGCGAAGCGATGAAGCGGTAGAGCGGTGGAGCCTCTGTGTGCGTGTGCCCCTCATGGTCACCGCTTCTCTGCGAAGCCATGAAGCGGTAGAGCGGTGGAGCCTTAATTTGTTCTTCAGAGGGTATTTTTATCCGTAGATTTAGGAGATGAATAAAGAGAATCTTATTCCAGCTTTCCTTGGAATAGTTATCCTTTCATTAATCCTATTTATTCTAGATCCTGCTTGACAGACATAAGGTTATTCCCAGTCTCATTCCCGTTTCCTTACCAAAACAGAAGCTTAGCCATGGTTAGATCTCCTTCTGCTTGCAGGATATATTCACAGCAGGCTCTGATTCATCCGCAGCCACAGTGGAATGGGCTTTAGCGGAGCTCATCAACCATCCTCACATTCTAAAGAAGCTGAGGGAAGAGATCGACAATGTAGTTGGGAAGGATAGAGTCGTCGAAGAGAGCGACATACCCAACCTACCATACCTTCATGCCGTCGTGAAAGAGACTCTAAGGCTCCATCCGGCGGCGCCACTGGCCACAAGGGTGTCGAGCAAGGATGTGAAGGTGGGAGGCTACGACGTGCCGGCCAACACGAGCCTCTTCGTCAACGTGTGGTCGGTCGGAAGAGATCCCAACTACTGGAAGGACCCCCTGGAGTTTCTGCCGGAGAGGTTTGTGGGAGAGGACGTCGACGGGCACGGCTCGATCGACTTCCGGGGGCAGCACTTCGAGCTGGTGCCGTTCGGGAGCGGCCGGAGAGTGTGCCCGGGGATCTCGCTGGCTCTTCAGGTGATACAACTGGCGTTGGCGGCGTTGGTTCAGTGCTTCGAGTGGAGTGTTGGTGGGGAGCTGGAGGGAGGAAGTGGAGGAGGCTTGGACATGAGCGAAGGCTTTGGCATGGTGATCCTTCGGGCCAAGCCTCTAGTGTGCGTTCCCGTGGCACGCCTGGACCCGTTCCCATCGCTCGAGTAGTCATGAGAGCGGTCTTTGCCATGGCATGCTTGATGGCAAGCATTTATCTACTCGTCTTGTTCGTCGCCAAATCTGGACTTCTTGAGATCTTGCCTGTGGCCTTGTCGTTTGTTCTTGCCTTGTAGTTAATTTGTCCCTGGTGCAAGTCTTGTTCCCTTCCAATTCCTCCGCCCATCACATACAATGGCTGACATAGCCCATGTTGCTTATAAAAAATAATATTAATATATAATAAAAGAAATAATAATATATATATAATATATAATACAGTTATAAAAAAATCTTAATCCTAATTAATTGGGATGGTTTCATATTTGATGTAAAATAGAATAATAAATTAAATAGAATAAAAATTATCTATCTTATATTTGGTATTATGCAGGATTGGATAGAACTCTTTTTTTTTTTAAAAAAATGATATATATTATAAAAATAATAATCGAACATTAAGTGTTATTGAAGATGAAAGGAAAAGCAAAAAAATAAAATAGTGATCGAATAGAATTTAAATAAAAAATATTTTGATAAAATGAATTATTTTTCTTTAATCTTATTAGTAATATTGTAAAATAATTTTATTCTATTTTTATAGATAATAAGTATTAAAAAAATTTATCACCTTGTAATTTGGTATACCAAAAACATGCTTTTTATTCTATTCCACTCAATGTATAATAATAATAAAAAAATTATATCATATGGACTTCGTCCAGCCTATACAAAATTTCAGACACGTTTGAGAAACAAAATAAACCAAACCGGAAAGGTGGCATGGCATCATACATTTGGTGCCAAAAGATCAGGCCAAGGATGGCAAATATTAGAGAAAAAGGTTATAGCGCTTGCATGATTTCCTTTGGGCTACGCAAAGTTGTTGGTAAATTAATATAAAAATCATCCAAACGGTGACTACAGAGAATTAATTAGAAAGACAGCATCACAGGTGGAGAGAAATAATGCCAATTAAACTGCACGCTTATTAGGTAGTACTCGTAATTAATTCCGTGCATGATAATTGTCTCCCTGCCTGATTCGACGGTCTCGTGCATGCCACATCTCATGCACGATAATACCGAGGGAATGAAGGTTGGTGCGTAATATAAAAATCATCAATATGGGGACAGAGATAATTACAAAGGTAACATTACAGATGGAGAGAAATGATACCAATTAAATTGCAAGGTTATTACGTGGTTCTCGTAATTAATTCCGCATACAATTATTGTTCGACAGTATCGATCAGTCGCTGTTTCTTTTTTAAGGCGTGAACGACCATTGGGCACGTCGACCAACACCTCGTGGGATCACGGTAACCACTGTTGTCGATTTTCAAAGGGCCCACTTAGTACATGCTAAGCTCATGACTCCAATTGAGATTTATTGCCAACCATCTCTTACTTTTTTAAAGGGCTTCCTTCTTAGATCACGAGACGAGTCACGAATCCATCAACGTCAACCAATATTTTGAAAATTAAACCGGATCGACGGATCAAACCGATTCAATCGTGAGAATCGATAATCAGTTTGATATAATTTTATTATTAAAGTTAATTTTTATATGACCTAATAAAAATTAAAAAAATTTATTGAACCGATCGGATTTCAATCGGTTCAATCCAGTTTTTAAATTTTTTAAATTTTTATTTAAATTATATTTATATTTTATTATTTTATATTATTAAATTAAAATTTAATTATAATATTATCCAGTTCGATCAAACCGGTTCATCCGATCGAACCGATTGACCTGCGATCCAAATGTTAAGACGGTTCGATATCTGATCCAGTTTTCAAAACATTGACGTCAACTACAAGAGCAAGAAATAGAACTTTTCTATTTAGATTATAAACATTGTTAATAATTATTAGAACGTATTAAAGTGCCTCATGCGACAAAACTCAAAAAAAGAAAAGCTTGGTGTTGCTGCCAAATTACTTGCAGTGAGCACCGGTGGGCAGAGATCTCCACGGGTCGTCGGAAGTGTAGAGGAAGCACCTTCTTCCTCCGAAAACTTGTAAAAGCCCCGGACTAGTGATTCCGGTGGGACCCTCCGATGCTCAAGTCAGTGGTTTGTAGAACAGAAATTTCATAATCGAGTAGTACTTGAGCGAGAGAGAGAGCCCCCCGTTAGGGTTGGCTCTTACATACCTGTTGGGGTCCCTCTTACCCTTCCGTTATAACAGTCAGATTTTCTCTTCTATTGAGATTGACTTCGTAGATTAGCATCGGGTGGTTAGATATGTTCCATGGATATCGGCAAGTGTGCACTGCCTGTAACTGCCCGTGATTTTGGTAAAAAGTGGGCGAGTAGATCGCATTGTATAGTTTTATGTCCGTTCAGTATCGAAATTCGGCTTCATGATTGGAATTGCGTTAATAGCTGAGATCGGAGCTGGAATTGGAACTGGGGCCGAGGCCGAGGCCAGGAGCCGATGCTGGAGCCGAGGCCGAGGCCAGGAGCCAATGCTGGAGCCGAGGCCGAAGCCAGGAGCCGATATTGGAGCCGAGGCTGAGGCCAGGAGCCGATGCTGGAGCTGAGGCCGAGGCTAGGAGCTGATGCTAGAACCGAGGCTGAAGCCAAGAGCCGAGGCCGAGGCCAGGAGCCGATGCTGGAGCCGAGGCCGAGGCCAGGAGCTGATGCTAGAACCGAGGCCGAAGCCAAGAGCCGATGCCGGGGCCGAGGCCGAAGCCAAGAGCCGATCAAAATTATTATCCTTGCTTCGAAGGCTGCGCACGTTGTTATAGTGCCGCCAGGAGGGGTGGTTAGCCACATCAGATGCCCCCCGCCCCTGAGATGGGAGAGCGTGCACTCATCAGCGAAAGGGGTGTTAGCATCCGTAGTACCTCCTGGTGGCCGATCCTGTCTGTTCGGGTTGTTGGGATTGGGCAAGATTTTCCTCGGGCGTGGAACCATGGAAAGGCGGGTGCCATCATTGCGGTGAGGTCACCGCTGTCCCTTCATAGGTGGTGCCCATCACATCCTGCGCACCGAGTGGGCGCCGAAGCGGTCTCTAATAGCAAACAGGCACGTGGCCAACTAGAGGCAGGCGGGATGATTTGAAACACGGGTATAAAAGAGAGTTGCCCTGGGTTGGAGCCAGTTCCACTACTTTTGTCTTCCCTACCGACTGTCCAAGCCTGTTCATCTTTCACCACCCGAGCCCTCCATTGCTGACTTTCGACCTCCAACTTCAGGTTAGTTATGCTCCCATGGCCTCCTCGTTTCTTTCTTGTTCGATTTTCGATTCCGGGGCCTATTCTCCCAACCATTCACAGCCTTCCCTTTCTCCCCCTCTCAGTTGGTCCTCCTCCGCGGGGATGCTCCTTTGGAAGAGCGGCAGCCCGCGGGGCAGCCTTGCATCGGAAATCGCCCCGCTGCCGGATGGGCTCATGCTCAGCGCCGTCCAGCGACCGCCGGCCCTTCCCTCGCGAGGCAGTCCCCCGAAAGGACTGCCTCCGCCATGACTGCCCAAGAGATAATTAATCTCAGGGCTCAGTTCCAAATCCCTACTGACCTTCGTCTCTATCGGCCTTTACCTGAGGATAGAGTAACCTCTTCCTATCCAGGTCGGGTCACCCTTTATGAACATTATTTCAAGGCTGGTCTTCGCATCCCCATTCACCCTTTCATATTAAATGTGTTAGACTGGTATTCTTTAGCGTTGGCACAACTAGTCCTAAATTCTATCCGAACCCTTGTTGGTTTCTTGGTGCTGTGCCATTTCTATGGGATTAAGGCTAGACTTTCACTCTTCCATTGCTTCTACACCCTTAGAAAACAATCGTGTTGGTGGTCCTTTGCTCCTAGACCTGCCAGATCCCTTAAACTGTATCTTCCTTCCTCTATCAAAGGTTGGAAAGATAGGTTTTTCTTTGCTCAAATCGAGGGGGTGAGGACCGAGTGGGAGGTTCTCAACACCAAGCCAAACAAAAACTCATTAGTGCTTCCGAAGGACCGAGAGGCATTCGAGCAGTTGATCACTGCCGACGTCCCCCGCTGCAACAAACTGCTATCTAAAGAGAATCTTCAGCTAGCAGGTCTTATTCTCGGCGATGGTGAGCAACGTAACCTCTTCATTTCTTTGTGTTCATCTCTTTCCCTCTAACTTTACCTTTTGGTTTACAGGCATGGCCCCATCGCTGTACAGGATAAAGCAAGCTGCTACGAAGAGAAGGAAGGCTCGAGAGGATGGGGCCCCTGCCGAGGAGAGGGCTGCCAAGATTTTTAAGAAAACTAAGGCCGAAAAGGCCTCAGAAGGGAACGAGGCTGAAAGGGTTAAAGCCGAAGAGGCCCTAGGAAGCGAGGCGGAAAGGGCCGAGGCCGGAGAGGCATCAGGACGGAACGAGGTGGGGGAAAGGGATCGACCTTGTCTGCCTTCACCAGCACCGCCTCCGTCTCCTATTGATCTGACCGATACTTCTCCGGAGCAGGGGATTAAAGCGCCGTCACCATAGCCCACAGCTCCCGAAGTGGAGCCGACCAACTCGACTTCAAGGCCGACTCCAGAAGCCGTCCCATCTTCCGAAGGGGCGACGGCCGAGGTATCCCCACCAGCTAAGGTGCCCGAGGAAGTGGAGTCAGAGGCTGACCCTTCGCCTGCAGCCGCCAGATCAGCGGAGGGAGATGACATCATCCCTCTTTCCAGTCGATCTTGACGTGCTATAGCCGCTGGGCTGAGCGAACAGTGGCCCAGGCTTCCGTGCCCGAGCTACAGAGGTTCCTTCAACATCAAGGGACCTCTACATTCTTCCAAGAGGCGTCTGTAGCACATCTCTGGGTAAGTATTGTTCCATTGCCAAACTTTTGAGACCGTTTCATCACCTAAACCAAATAATTTGATCAGGCGTTGAACTCTATGACCGCCATGAGGGGCCTTTGGTCCCAGGCCGAGGCCGCTCTCGACCAGTCTCGGAAAGAAATTCAAGAAGTCCGGGCTAGAGCAGAGAGGGCCGAGGCAGTCCTAGAGGAGGCATGGGCGGAGACTGCCCGGGCGCAAAAGGCCGAAGTTGAAGCCGAATCTGCTCAACTTGAGAATTTGGCACGGGCTGAGAAAGCAGAAGAGGCACTTGAAGTAGCTCAGTGCCGGGCAGCCTACGAGCTTGACAATGCTCAGGTGGCCGAGGAAAAAAAAAAGTGGCGGAAGAGAAGTTAAAGGCGGCAGAGTCGGAAATGTATTTATTGAAGAGCCGTTTACACTCCGCTACCATTGAAATAGGTGTGGCCGAAGAAAGAGCAAAAAATGCGGAGGAAATCGCCCGCCGGTCAGACGCCGAGATTGCCAACCTGAAGGCAGTGGTGACCGAAGCCGAGAAGAAGGCCGTCGAGGCCGAGAGGAAAGCTGCCGAGGCCATAGAGGAATTTAGGAAATCCGATGCCTTCGATAAGGAGTTGGCCGAAACAACTGCATTTGCATATGATGGCGGCTTCCAAGATTGCAAGGAGAAGGTACGGAGACTGTACAGCCTTGAAGGAATAGAGAAGTTGGAACCGAATGAGGTTCCCAAGGATGAGGGTCCAGCTCCGGCCTGAACATAATTATCTTTTTCCTAACTGTGCTAAGTCCGACTTGGTCGGCAGTTTTGTAACTTTCACTATCAATGAAAATTTCTTGTTCCGTTCTTAATTTGATTTGCATCGTAGCCAATTATCAGTGATAGGATATGGATAAGCCGTAGTGGCCGCTATCAAGGCCGTAGGCAGGCATAGCTAACAATCGCACTTAAGTCCGACCTTATGGTCTTGACAAATGACCTCGTGCTGTAGGCCGATAGATTGGAAACACCGGAGGGTAGTGCCGACATGAAGTTGATTAAGGGGTCGATAAGGTATCCATGGATAGCTATCGACGAGACCAAGTGAAGCTCTGGTACAGCTAGGTCAACATTGACATGGGGTTGGGTTATTTGAAGAGCTAAAACTTCTAATGCCGACGTGGAATCGGTTTTCATGTGCCGATGCTGCCAAACTATAGTGCCGACACAGTCAGCTGCTAACGTGAAGTTGGGCTCAAGTGCCGACATGGAGTCGGGCTTCGGCTGCCGACGCGATGTCAAGATTTAAAGTACCGACATGGAGTCAGGCCTTAAGTGCCGACGCGGAGTCGGGCTTCGAGTACCGATGCAGAATCGAGCTTCAGGTGCCGATGTAGAACCGGGCTTCAAGTGCCGACGTGGGGTCGGGCTTCAGGTGCCGACGCGGAGTCGGGCTTTAGAGTGCCGACATGGAGTCCGGCTTCAAAGTGCCGACGCGGAGTCGGGCTTCAGGTGCCGATGCGGAGCCGGGCTTCAGGTGCCGATGCGGAGTCGGGCTTCAGAGTGCCGATGCGGAGTCAAGCTTCAGGTGAGAAGCAGGATCACTCAAAGACACGTTAGTAAGAGAATATTCTGAATGTTACTCTAGCAGACATGTTCCAACTAAAGAAATTAACAAACTATTGATAATATCGACGTAAGTTGTCTACGTTCCAAGTGTGGGGTAGAGGCTTCCCGTCCAGCCCCTTAATTTTGTATGCTCCGTAGTGGAGCGCCTCCGTGACTCGATAGGGTCCTTCCCATCTTGGCGCTAGCTTGCCCCCTTCCGTCGGCTTTGAAACTTCAGCTCGCCTGAGGACTAGATCTCCTGGCAAAAATGCCTTAGGACGGACGTGAGTATTGTAATACTTGGTCGTCCGCTGTCGGTAAGCCGCCATTCGGAGTCGCGCTCGATCTCGTAGCTCTTCCACTAGGTCGAGGTCGGCCCGCAATTGATTTGGATTGTCCCCTTCGCTGTACAGCTCTGTCTGGGGGCTCGGGACACCTATCTCCACAGGGATGACAGCTTCGGACCCGAAGACCAAGCTGAAAGGAGTCTCTTCGGTGGGGGCTCGTAGCGTTGTGTGATAGGCCCACAGCACATTGGGGAGCTCTTCCACCCACCGTCTTTTGCATTCATCTAGTCAGGCCCTAAGTCCTTGGAGAATAATGCGGTTGGTGACATCAGCCAAGTCATTGGTCTGGGGATGCCCCATAGAGGTGAACCGCTGATGGATGCCTAGCTTGGCATATAATCCTCGAAAAGCCGTGTTGTCGAACTGCCGGCTGTTGTCAGTGACGAGGGTGTGCGGGAGCCCGAACCGGCATACTATAGATTTCCAAAAAAAGGATCTCACCTTGCCCTCGGTTATTTTGGCGAGTGCATCGGCTTCGATCCATTTAGTGAAGTGGTCGACGGCTACCAGCAGGACTTTGCATTGATCCGAAGCCGGAGGGAACGGTCCCAAGATATCCATGCCCCACTGGGCAAAGGGCCAAGGTGCTGTCAGAGGGGTAAGCTAGGACGTCGGCTGATGTTGGATGTTGGCATGGCGTTGGCAACTGTCCCATCTCTTGACGAGCTCAGACGCATCCTCCCTCATTGTTAGCCAGTAGTATCCTTGTCGCAGGGCTTTGTACGCCAGAGCTCTGCCCCCCAGATGACTTCCGCATATGCCCTCATGGATTTCCCGCAGGATATAATCTGCTTCCATGGGACCGACGCATTTGAGGATCGGGTACGAGAATGATCTTCGGTAGAGCTTTCCGTCCATCATCAGAAACTTCGGAGCCTACCTCTTAAGCAGCCTAGCCTCAGTTGGGTCTTCAGGAAGGGCGTCGTCGGTCAGGTACCGGATATAAGCATCCATCCATGAAGGCTGTTGCTCGACCGGTAGGGTCTTCTCTGTTGCTTTGATGCTTGGGACTTCCAGATGCTCCACATAGGTTCTTCCAAAATCCCGTCGGCTGAGGTGGCTAGTCGAGATAAGGCATCAGCTCTGGCATTCTCCATCCGAGGAATATAGCTGACACTGAAGTGGGCTAAGGAAGAGGCTTGTGACTGCACCATGCTCAAGTAACGGGACATGGTAGGGTCCCGCGCCTCGTACTCCCCTCTGATTTGGGCGGTGACTAGCTGGCAGTCAGTAAATACTCTAAGGCATTTCACCCCGAGTTTCTGAGCCAGTCTCAGCCCTGACAGTAGGGCTTCATACTCGGCCTGATTATTAGTGGTCGAGAAGAGAAATTAGAGAGCGTACTCGGTCACCACTCTGTTCGGACTAGCCAGAATAAGGCCTGCTCCACTCCCCTGGGAATTTGATGCTCTGTCCACGTGAAGGATCCATTCCTCCTCTCCAGTTCCAGGACTTGCAGGGTTCGCATGGGACTCTTCTGGTTGCTCATCACCCCAAGTGCATTCGACCAAGAAATCTGCTAGGACTTGAGACTTCATAGCTGACCTGGCGTGGAAAGACAGATCAAACTCTCCCAGCTTGAGCGCCCACTTTGCCAGTCGGCCCAAAGTGTCCGGACGAGAGAGGATCGCCTTGAGTGGTTGGTCTGTGACCACCACGATCGGATGAGCTTGAAAATAAGGTCGGAGGCGCTGGGTGGACACAATCAATGCAAAGATGATCTTTTCGACTCTCGTGTATCTGGCTTTTGCATCATGGAGCACTTTGCTAGTGTAATACACAGGCTTTTGTGTCCCATCGGGATCCATGCGGATGAGAATGGAACTGACGGCTTCGGGAGAGGCCACAAGGTACAGAAGAACCTCTTTCCCCCCTTTGGCTTGGATAGTAGTGGCAGAGTAAATAGAAATTCCTTCAATCCTTCGAAATCCTTCTGGAATTCCCTTGTCCATTCGAAGCTGTCGACTTTGCGCAATGCCTTAAAGAAAGGCAAGCATCTTTCCGTGGACTTGGACAAAAAATGGCTCAAGGCCGCCACCCTTCCAGTCAGACGTTGCACCTCCTTTTTGTTGACCGGAGACCTCATGTCTAATATGGCTCGGATCTTGTCAGGATTTGCTTCGATCCCGCGTTGGGTCACCATGAAGCCCAAAAACTTTTCCGCTGTCACCCTGAAGGCGCACTTGTGGGGGTTCAACCTCATCTGGTACCGACAGAGGTTGTTGAAGGTTTCCACCAAGTCAGAGACATGGTCGGTGACATGGACGCTCTTGGTCAACATGTCATCCACGTACACCTTCATGTTGCGTCCGATCTGATCTTCAAAGATTTTGTTCATCAGCCTCTCGTAAGTGGAGATTTTGTTCATCAGCCTCTCGTAAGTGGCTCCCATGTTCTTTAGTCCAAATGGCATCACCTTGTAACAATATACTGCTTTCTCTGTCACAAATGAAGTAGCCTTCTCGTCGGCTGGGTCCATCTTGATTTGATTATATCCTGTGAAAGCATCCATGAAGCTTAGTGTTTCATGTCCAGACATAGCATCCACCAACTGATCATTCTGAGGCAGCAGGAAGCTGTCCTTGGGGTAGGCTTTGTTGAGGTCAGTGAAGTCCATGCACATCCTCCAACTTCCGTTAGCCTTACGGACCATTAAGACATTGGCTAGCCACTTTGGATAATGGACTTCTCGGATATGACCCGCAGCTTCCAGTTTGCGGACTTCTCCGTCTATGGCTTGCTGTCGGTCTGGGGCAAAACTTCTCTTCTTCTGTCGATCAGGTCGGCATCCTAGTCTAATGTTAAGTTTGTGAGTGATCACCTCCTCAGGGATGCCTGGCATGTCGGTGGATAACCACGCAAAGATGTCGAAGTTCACACGTAAGAAAGCAAGGAGTTGATCACGTGCGTCCTCCGGAAGGAATGCCCCAAGCTGGATGGCTATCGCCGGGTCTTCTCCCAATGGGAAGGTTTGTATGCGCTCAGCCAGTTCCCCCCTTTTCTCCAAATCCAGGGGGTCAAACGGCTCAAGCGCAGTGGCTGGCTTCAACTTTTGCGGACTGGAGGCCAAGTGATAGCAGAGTGACAACGGGCTTTGTTCTCCCTTCATCTCCCCAACCCCTTCATTGGTAGGGAACTTCACCAGTAACCTTTTAGTGGAGATAACAGCATCTAATAGGTTTAAGCCAGGCCTCCCCAAAATAGCATTATAGGCCAATGGGACCCGGACCACCAGAAAGTTTATGGCAACCGTGCTTTGACACGGCAGAGTTTCGGTTGTGACAGGGAGGGTGATCTCTCCTTCAACCTTCACAGAATCTTCAGTAAAACCTATTAAGGGTGCTGTGACGGGTCGGAGAGAAGAGTTAGACAGGTTCATTCGAACAAAAGCTTCGTAGCTCAAAACATCAACGGAACTCCCGCTGTCTACTAAAATTCTCTTTACAGGGTGTTTGGCTATTGTCATAGACACGACGACACTGTCGTCATGTTTGTTAACTACCCCGTCTAAGTGCTTTTTAAAGAAGGAATTACAGAATCTAACCCCTCCCGTGCCTTTTTGAATTACTGCATGCCCCCCAGGAAATCATAGCTATTGTTTTTTCCGTCGGGGTGTTGTCCATGCCGCTTTGAGGTGCAGGAGGAGCCGACAGACCCAGAGTAGGGGGGTTTCCTCTTCGAACGAACTTGCCTAAGTGACCTTGCTGGACAAGTTCTTCAATGGCCTTCTTCAAAAGGCGTAGTCTTCAGTGTCATGACCGTAGTCTCTGTGATATCGGTAGTAGAGCTCCTTGCTGTGGGGGATCCCTGACTTTATGGGTGGCGACGTCGAAAGTAGGGTTCGTCCTCGATTTCTAATAGGATGTGAGATATTGGAGCAAGGAGAGGAGCGAAATGCTCCTTGGGGACAAGCGTCTGAGGCCAGTTGTCTGAGCGACGAAGAGGCTTAGACTTCTTGGATCATCCTCCAGCAGGCTCCGTGGACATTGGTTTCTTGCTAGAACCTTTGTCAACCTTCCTCCTAGAAGAGTCCGCTTCGTCAGCGCTAATGTACTTCTGCGCCCGGCTCAGCAGTTTAGCATAGGAGCTGGGAGGCTTCTTATCCAAGTAATAGGCAAATCTGGAAGGATGAAGTCCTTGCTTCAGGGCTAGGATGGCTACAGAGTCCTCCAAGTTATAAACCTCAAGCAAGCTATCAGCCACTCGAGGGATCTTCCGGCATGCATCAAAGTAGGCAGGAAAGATCACTCGAGTTGTTTGAAAGAGTTGATACTACGCGGTGGCAAATGAGAATACCATGCACGCGCCGCCTTCCAAGTATGGCCGGAAAGGCAACACACAGGAGAGAGTCCATCGCTCCCTGGACTTGCATGAGGACCTTGTATCTCTCAAAGTGGTCCAGAGGATCCGTCGTGCCGTTGTACGGGTCCAACTGGGGAAGACGGAACCGAGGTGGGACCGGCTCCTCCATGATGCGGCGAGAGAGCGGGGGATGGTGTCGTAGTCCATCCCATGAGGGTTGGTGATCCGACGACTAAGCTCCTCCAATCGCTGATGATACTCATCAAGCCATTGCTCGGCCCGACGAGCAGCCTTCTGTTGATGTCTTCTTTAGAGGAGTCAGATGATGAGGATGGGGAAGACCGCCGGTGCAGGGAGTGCACATGTCTTGGTTCTTTCTCACCACGCCGCCTGTGGGAGCAATCAGAATGGGGGAGAGAGATCGCTGTCGCTTTGAGGTCTCCCGACAGTGAGGTTCAGGGAGCGAGTGGTGGGAGGCCTCAAGAGGAGTCGTGCCCCGGTGAGGTTGACTGGCTCCATAACCCTCCTCATGAGGCGGAGGGGGCTGAGGTGGCGACGAAGCAGTGCTCCTGTAGTCCCCGCACCACCGTCATCAGATCTTGTACTTGATGATTCAGGACGTCAAGCCGATCAGACTGGCTAGCCTATGGTGGTGCAAGAGGAACATGGAGATTGGCCTCTGATTGTTCAGCCCGCGGGAGGCGTTCCGCGGCATGGCTGGTGGAAAGCTTCCTGAGCTCGCATCGTCACCATCGTCTTCCTTGCAGAAGTCGAGGGGTCGCAGATGTGTGAGGGTAAACGTCTGTCTGCCGCGCCCCCCTTTCTGGCGCCAATCTGTTGCTGCCAAATCAATTGCAGTGAGCGCCGATGGGCAGAGATCTCCACAGGTCGTCGAAAGTATAGAGGGAGCGCCTTCTTCCTTTGGGAACCTGCAAAAAGCCCCGGACCGGTGGTTCCAGTGGGGAACCTCCGATGCTCAAGTCAGTGGTTTGTAGAACAGGAATTTCATAATCGAGTAGTGCTTGAGAGAGAGAGCCCCCCCGTTAGGGTTGGCTCTTATATACCTGTTCGGGGTCCCTCTTACCCTTTCGTCATAACAGCCGAATTTTCTCTTCTATTGAGATCGACTTCGTAGATTAGCATCGGGTGGTTAGATACATTCCGTGGATATCGGCAAGTGTGCACTACCTGTAACTGCCCATGATTTTGGTAAAAAGTGGGCGAGTGGATCATGTTGTATAGTTTTAAGTCCGTTCAGTATCGAAATTCGGCTTCATGATTGGAATTGCATTAATGGCTGAGATCGGAGCTGGAATTGGAGCCGGGGCCGAGGCCGAGGCCAGAAGCCGATGCTGGAGCCGAGGCCGAGGCTAGGAGCCGATGCTGGAGCCAAGGCTGAGGCTAGGAGCCGACGCTGGAGCCGAGGCCGAGGCCAGGAGCCGTGCTAGAATCGAGGCCGAAGCCAAGAGCCGATGCCAAGGCCGAGGCCGAAGCCAAGAGCCAATCGAAATTATTATCCTTGCTTCGAAGGCTGCGCACGTTGTTATAGTGCCACCAGGAGGGGTGGTTAGCCACATCACTTGGCATCGACAAACTCGATCATTAACTTATTAAATTTACATCCAAGTTTGGAATTAAAATGAGCTACGTCAACGTGTTAGTATCCCTAAGAATCATGGTTAATTGAAATAAGAAAAAATTGACTAATAAGCATGAATCATATATAACTACGTTCCAGATAAAATAAATTATAAAATGATTGTGATTCTTCTTACTCTTTTCAATAATTTGCAAGTTTGAGGAAGATTTTTTTTTTTTTTTCTGGCGTGGTTATTAGAGTAATTTTCAATGCTTGTGTTTGGTTTGAAGAGTTCTATGAAGAGGGCTAGCTGAAACTTCACTAATTTGACTGTGATTGGTACAACTATTGAAGATCAATTAATAGCTTTTGGTTTTTCCAACAGCAATGGTTAAAAGATCAGTGATTTAGGATAGATGTTAGTCTCTAAACTGTATTTAGGGGTAGGCATGGATTAGATCCGAGCAAAAATTAAAAGGTAAACTAATGCATTAGATTGAACCAAGTCGAGACCAAACTCAGAAGAAATATGACCAATCCAAATCCGAAATGATCCTAATATCTTAGGAATATTTTTCTAAATGAAATGTTTTTTTAAATAAATTTTATAAATAAAACTAGGTCAGAAGTATTTCTCGAAATAATGCTGGGATGCCTCATAATCTCAACTTAGCTTCTTTTGGTATGTTGGATTTTTTTTTTCTCATCACATGTTAAAATCATTTGTTTGTTGAATAGATAAGGTGAAAACATCTATTTTATTTAACAAACAATTTTAACTTTGAAAACCTCAAGAAAGAGTAAACTAATCTGCTTAACAAGCAACTTTAAGATTATTTGTTCGATAAGCAAGTTTAGTTAGGCTTTGTTTGGATCTTTGGAGGGAAAGGAAGTAAAAAGTAAAAAAAAGAAAAGGGATAGAAGGATAAAGAAGGAAAAGGAAGGATTGTTCTTTTTGTTTTACCTAAAAAAGGATAAAAGAAAAAGAAAGATAATATCAATTATCTTGTTTGAATAGAAAGAAAGAAAAAAAAAGAAGGAAAAAAGTTACGTGACAATTATATTCCTCCAAAAATTAAATGAACCATAGAAATGAAAGAACGAAAGGTAAGAAATAAAGAAATATTTTAATTTTTTTTAAAAAAATTAATTTAAATATTTTTTCCTTTCCGAAGTTATTTCGATTTGGGAGATAATAAATTTATCCTTATTGAAGAGAAACAAAGGAAACAAATTACTTTTATTTTCTTCTTTTCCTTTCACCTTCCTTCCAAATAAAATAATTTACAACTTTTTTTCTTTATTTCTTTTCTCTTCCCTTCATTTCCTCCTATTAAAACATTCTCTTAAGAAAATTTAACCTACTTTGAAAGTGGAGTCATTGAATAGATGATTTCAAACAAACTAATGTAAAGAAATGGGCAGGGGCGTGGGGGCCTTTAAACTACTTCTTTGTTTTTTTTTTCATAAAATAAAATTCTCTTTTACGTGGGTTCTCAATTTTAGATAAGTTGAGGTATAAAGTGGCAATAAATTATTTGCTCAATATATAAATTTAAAATCATCTAATAATGATGAAAAAAAAAAACAAGAGAGGCTGGATTGGGATTGACATCTTTCAGAAATGCTTCGAACATGATAGTATTTACAAATATTTATAAAAATTATTATTTTTTAACCAGTGTTGCATGCCCTCAGCAAAACGATGCAAAATGTGGCAATTCCTTCGGTGTCTTTTACTGAGTTCACATAGGTGCTATTTGTCCTTCGCCATTCATGTGACCATCGAGATAAGAAAAAATTCTTGCTGCACTAAGCGCTCAACGATTAATTCGTGATGCATGCACACATATCAAAAATAAAAAATATTTTTAATATGTGCATGCGTATGCATCATGCATCATGTGCTAATCATCGATTATCATATATACGATCTACCTCGCATTCGATGGACAAAGAATTTTTCTTTGAGATAAGATAAAGTAATAAAAATCATGCATATTAGCATATTTCTATAACGTGATGATTCGGACAAGAGCGATTGAATCAATGTGATGATCTCGCATGATCACCATCTCATATCAGGTGCGCTTGTGGGATCGTTCTTAACCTAATGATTCTGTGTTGGATATCCAACACCATTCCTTGTACATTCAACGTTAATCTAGGAATTGAGATCGAGGTACCTCTTTCCATTTAAAGAGAGAAAGCTCAATATTATTATCATCATATTTATCTAATAAATATATTATACAATAATAGTAATAAAACTTAATATAAATATTTTAATATAAAATAATGATAAATTATTATGAATGCTGTAAAATATATATATTTGAAATTATTTTATATTATATGATCATTAATCTTAAATTTTTATGATATATCAACAGCTTAATCAAAAATATTTGTAAATTTTTAATTATTAAAATATAACATACCAAATATGATGATTTTAAATTATTCATTAGAAAATTAGTTTAAGTAAAGATCTTAACTATCTGAAATTATATGGTGATCTCATTTTGATTCACACCCCTTCTCCCTTCATGTCCTCCTCGCTAGCCTTGCTTTTGCTGCATCCACTACTTCGGTGGTAGAGGGAGCAATAATGGAGGGAGGAGAAGGATAGGATCGATGATCAAAGTGGCCTGAAGAGGTTGTTGGAGGGGTTTTTTTAATAATAATTCTTTTGGAAATAGAGGAACTTATCCTTTATATAGCAGTCCAATGCGTTCAAGTAGGTTGTTGTGCTCTTCACCCTCTTCATTGATGGTGATGGTTTCTAGGTCCCAAAGAAGGATAGATGGGAGGAGAAAGGGGAGGTGAGGAGTAGGATTTTTTTTAAATAATATTTTTGAAAATATATTTCTTAGAATAATGGCATTTAAAATTATTTATGAAATTAGGGTAAGCCATGCCAATTATGTAGCCACATTGGAAGGAGCCATTGGAGTGGTAGTAATCATATGTGAAATAGATGATTTCACCTAGGCAAAATTATTTTTGGATTGAAATTATCTATTGGATATATGATTTTAGGTTTAGGATCAGCCATTTTAGGCCTAGAAATCACTAGAAATCATCAAGCATTGCAGATTTCTTCAAAAATGTTGATATTAATTTCATCCCCTTAGTAGTAAGAAAAGGTTCATAAACCAACAAGCTCCACTATTTTATATCATTTATGACCGAAGAATCTTATATCTATATTGGTAGTCATTCATGAAGTAATAGACTATGGGCATAAGAATCTTATGGAAGAAGTCATAAAATAAATCTATGCAAAGATAGTTTATTAGTATAAGTAATAATGAATATTGTTGCTTGTTAACTTTCACATTTCAATCCACAATTGAAACTAGTATATTTTAGTTTAGGATAAAAAAATGAGCATTTGCCAAAAAATTACATAATTAATTAGTTAATTAATTACTATCAAAGAATCGTTTTAAAAAAGTTTGCATATCAAATTTTAAGTAATTATTTGAGAGATTTGATAATGTAGTATTAGGGCATACTTGACTTAAATCTAGATCGACATTGGGATGCTAGGTTGATAATGAAATGATCAGTGCTAAAACATGTGTAATCAAGATACAAAGATGTTTACTTCATAAACAACAATATAGAGCTAATGAAGTTTATAAGTTTTTTTACTTAATACGATTTTTCTCTAATTTAAAAGAGGGTGAAATTTATATTCTAAGGGATCTGACAAAATTTTATGCTAGCTATCAGCTATCTAATGCAACTCTCCTCTTTACCCAAACTTAGGACCAGCCTTGGCAGAGTAAAAGATATAAATTAAGTGTAACAACATGTGAATAGAACCGCTATTAGGCTAGCTATGCTATATGAAATAGAGTATTGAAAAATATTGAAACAACATGTGAATAAATTAAGTGTAACAGAAATGCGTATGTTAAGATAAATATGCGGTAAAATTTTAAAAGATAAAATTAGAAATAAACATATAAGAGAAATGATAGGAGTAGCTCCAATTGAAAATAAAATGAGAGAAAATCGATTGCGATGGTTTTGATATATACAACGTAGACCTTTAGATGTTCCATTTAGAAAGAGTGATCTTTTAACAATTTATGATAAAAATAAAGGTAAAGAGATATATAATATTATGGATAAAAGTAATTAAAAAAGATATAACTATTTATAATTTAAGTAATAATTTGATTCTGAATAAAGTAGAGTAAAGAAAGTAGATTTATATAATCAATTTTATGTAGTTTAAAAAAAACTTAAATAAGTCGAGTTGAGTTAAATTTTTTTTTTTTTTTTGTACAAATAAAAGGGAAAGGAGGGCTAAGCCGATCCGTAGCTAGGTCCCATGTGGCCCGTTCTTCGTCAGGAAATGTTCTGTGCACGGCGCTAGATTTTCGCAGTCATTTCCCGTCTGAAGACGAGTTGGTCAATCTGGCTCCATCCAGGTGCTAGCAGTCAGAATAGAGAAGTTTTTAGACAGACCTTAGCCCC
Source organism: Calamus simplicifolius (assembly GCA_900491605.1). NCBI lineage: Eukaryota > Viridiplantae > Streptophyta > Magnoliopsida > Arecales > Arecaceae > Calamus > Calamus simplicifolius. The sequence continues at coordinate 539,949 of UESW01003880.1, read as the reverse complement.
TTCAACACCAGAGTTTCAGGCTTCAAGGATTAATCTTGAAATTATTCGAATCGATCGCAGCGTCATTTTTCAAATCTGAAACCTTCTGATGTCATAGAGAAGGCCCTGACCATCATGCCACCGCTTGAGCGGTTGAGTTAAGTTAAATTGAGTTAAAAGAGGGTGAAATTGATACAGATATTTTTGTGCCAAGGATTGTGACATGGCACTCATTAACAATGCTAGCCGACTGCTGTGAGTTTAGTTGACGGCTTTTATTAAATCAAAGCGTAGCCTTTCGTTCTTGCAATCAGTGATATTTATCCCTGTCGGCCTCTCCCAGCGCTATAATTTATGACATGGCACCCACTAACAATGCTAGCGGGGTCCAGGGACTGTCGTAATAATACGACATTTATGAAATCAAAACGTAGCCTTTCATTCACGCCGTCGGCGATATGTATCCCTGTCGACCTCGCTATACTTTTTGAGTAGATCGGCGAGAACCCGTCAAGAAGAGATTGGTTATGAGTGCTCGAAGAGAAACTGAGGTGGCCTAATTCAAGCCAATGCCCAGGAAACGATGGTAGCCCAGAACATATCGCCGCATTGTCTTTGCGTCCATGATGCCCAGGATTCCGCTGTGGGAAAATGTTAGAAAATTATTTTGTTTTTGCAATTTTTTTTAAAAACACTAAAAATTAATTAAAAAATTTAAATTTAAAATATAAATTAAATATAAAAGAATTTATCTAGTCGAGACGTGTTAAACACTGTTTTATGAATAAATTTTGCTTCCTCGTGCGGGTTGCAGGCGACTTGTCTTCAACGTACAACGATTCGGCTCGATCCGATTCTCTTACCACGAGCACAATTGGATGGAGATGCAAACTCAATAAAACCTTCAAATATCCAAAGTAAATAATATAAATATAATAATAAAAAATTAAATAAATCTTTCATCAGTAGCTTGTTGAGATACAGACTTCAAGCTTTTACAACAGACTTCAAGCTCTTGCAACGGTAAAACCTAAAATAATAAGATAATTTTTTTTTTAAATTCTTCTATCTCTGCAGCGAGTATTTTTTCAACATCCTAGCTAGCATTAAATGCTCGCGTAGGTCTTTAAAGTTTTTGTTTTTATTATTTTAAAACTTTTCAAACGGCTTAAAAGTCAAAAGAAAAGGCCTAGAAGGTAGGATCTCTCTCTGATCGAGTTCGTTCATCTTGTTCTTGAACTCCTTCATATCAGTATCTGGGTTATGTTTGATATCTTTTTGGCTATCCCTAGATAAATGTACAGGATAGCATTTATCCAGGGGATAGCTAAGGGAATAAGTACCTTTTTAAAATTACCACTCTGCCATCAAGGGATAACTTTAGTTATTCCTAGATTCTCTAGGGAATAAGTTCAAGGGATAACCCATGGTTAAACATGGGTTATCCTCTCTGGTTAAACTTTTTCAGCACTATTCCCGTAGCTATAGCATTTAGGAATAAAGAATGATATCTAGAGAATATCCTTTCTTATCCATCATATCAAACACACCCTTAGCATCAACTGGAACATTATAGCAAGACAAATAGGTTAGGGATGCTAGCATCCGACCTTTAGTTTAGAGTGGTTGATGGGAAAAATTGGATTGGTGGTGAGAAAGAGCATGGCTGAAACTTCATTGATTAAAGTTGCTACTTCTTTTATGCTTCGATGGTTCTCCTCATGAGTTTGTTCAACACCAAATCTTTTTTTCTTATGAAAGACATCATCAATTACTGTAATTATCTAAGAGCACTTACTGATTTAATTAACTTATTAGAGAATCAAAATCATATGACTCAAAAACTCAAATGAAAGTTAATAGCAAGTGTATTTGAACTATAACTGATGTGGCTAATCACGTCCCTGAGCAGTACGGTAACAGCCCACACGGTTTTTTGAGCAGAGTAATAATTTTAGCTACTCTCAGCTTCGGCTTGGCCTTGGTCTCGGATTCGGCTCGGTCTCGGATTCGGCTCGGCCTCGGTTTTGGCCTCGGCCTCGAATTCGGCTCGGCCTTGACTTCAGTCTCAGCCTCGGCCCCGGATTCAGCTCAGCCTCGGCTTCGGCCTCGGCCTCGAATTCAGCTCGGCCTCGGCATCGGTCTCGGTCTGGCTTTATCGACCGACACCGTTCCAGCCCTACCGTCCTCAGCCTCGGCCTCGGGTCCTGCCCCATGCTATTGGCACGATTTTAGCCACGAAGCCGACTTCGAATACTGAACAGATTTAAAACAACTATCGTGTAGCCCGCTCACTCGCCTTCTGCTAGGATCACGGGCAGTTACGGATACTGTGTGGTTGCCGATATCTGTGGAGCGCGTTTAACAACCAGACGCCAACCTACGGAGCCGATCTTAATAGAAGATAAGATCCGACTGTTATCGCCAAAGGGTAAGAGGGACCCCAAAACAGGTATATAAGGACCGACCCCCAATGAGGGGAGGACTCTCTCTCTCAAGCTCAACTCTCTCATTCGATTTTCTATTCCCAAGTTGCTTACTTGAGCGTCGGAGGGTCCCCACCAGAATCACCGATCCGGGCTTCTTGTAGGTTCCTGGAGGAAGGAGGCAGCCCCGTCGCACTTCCGAGGATTTGCGAAGACCAACTGCCCGATGCCCCCTCCAGAAGTGATTTGGCAGCAACAGATTGGCATGCCAGGAAGGGGCCAGCAAACAGACGTTCGTCCTCATGCATCTGCGACCCCACAACCTCTATAAGGAAGAAGATGGCGGTTACTTGTGCACAGAAAGCCTCCACCAGCTAAGCCGCGGGACGCCTCACGCAGGCTGAGCAGTCGGAGGCCAACCTTCCTATTCCGCCTCTCGTACAACCGCAGGTTAACCAATCTGATCGGCTCGATGCCCTAACTCAATAGGTTCAGGACCTGATGGCGATGGTGCGAGGAATATAGGAGCAGTGCTCCGCCACTATGCCTTTGCCACCCCAACGTCCTCCACCTAACGTGGAGGGTCTTGGAGTTAGCCGGTCTCACCGTGGCAGGACCCCTCCAGAGGCCTCCCACCCTCACAGTGGCAGGACCCCTCCTGAGGGCTCCTATCGCGTGTCCCCGAAGTCCCGTCGCCGGGAGACCCCCAAGCAGCGGCGGTCTCCTTCTCATCATTCTGATTGTTGGCCTAGACGACGCAGCGAGAAGGAGCCTAAGCAATTGCATTCTCTGCACTGGTAGTCTTCTCCCTATTCATCTTCCGAATCCACAAAAGAAGACACCAACCTAAGGATCACTCATCGAGCGGAGCAATGGTTGGATGAATACCACCAGCGGCTGGAGGAGCTTAGCCGCAGGATTGCCAACCCACATGGGACGGATTACAACCATCACCCCCCATTGTCTCACCATATTATGGAGGAGTCAGTTTCACCTCGATTTTGTTTACCATAGTTGGATCCTTATGACGGCACGACAGACCCCCTGGATCACTGGAAAGCTACAAGGTCCTCATGCAAGTCCAGGGGGCAACATATTCTCTTCTTTGCGTAGCCTTTCCGGCTACACTTCGGAAGGCGGCGCGTGTGGTATTCCCGCTTGCCATCTTGTAGCATCCATTCCTTCTGAAAGCTTGGGAGGTCCTTCTTGGCCCACTTTGATGCATGCCGGAAGATCCTCCGGGTGGTTGATAGCTTGTTCACCGTCTAGCAGAGGAGCAGCGAAACCCGAAGGACTTTGTGGCTCGATTCAAGGAAGCTGCGCTAGAGGTATACAACCTTGAGGACTCCGTGGCCACACTAGCTCTGAAGCAGGGACTTCGTCCTTCCAGGTTTGCTTATTCCTTGGATAAAAAGCCTCCTCATTCTTATGCCAAACTGTTGAGCCGGGCGCAAAAGTACATCCGCACCGATGAGGTCGACTCCTCCAGGAGGGAGGTTGACAAAGGATCTGGCAAGAAGCCAACGCCCTCGGAACCCACTGGGGTGCGGTCCAGAAAGCCAGACCCACCTCGTCGATCGGATAACCGGTCTCAGACTCTGGTTCCCAAAGAACATTTCACTCCATTGCTTGCTCCGATATCCCACATTCTGTTGGAGATTGTGGACGAGCCCTACCTTCGGCGTCCCCCTTCCATGAAGTCTGGGGTTCCCCACAGCAAATAACTCTACTGCCGATATCACAGAGACCACGACCACGACACTGAAGACTGTCGCCTGCTGAAGAAAGCCCTCGAAGAACTTGTCCAGCAGGGTCACCTAGGCAAGTTCGTCCGAAGAGGAAACCCTGCTGCCCCGGGTCCATCGGCGCCTCCTGCACCTCAGATCGGCATGGACAATGCCCTAACAGAGAAGACAGTGGCCATGATCTCTTGGGGGGCAGGTAGCAGTTCAAAAAGACAGCGTGAGGAGGGAGTAGATTCTGTAATTTTCTCTAAAAGGGATCTAGAAGGGGTAGTAAACAAGCATGATAATAGCGTCGTCATATCTATGACAATTGCAAAGCACCCTGTAAAACGAATTTTGGTTGACAGTGGAAGTTCCGTGGATGTTTTGAGTTATGATGCCTTTGTTCGAATGAATTTGCCTAGAAGTTTCCTTCGAACCATCACCATCCCCTGATGGGTTTTACTGGAGATTCCATAAGGGTCGAGGGGGAAGTTACTCTCCCTGTCACAGCCGGGACTCTGCCGAGTTAGAGTACGGTTCTTATGAACTTCCTGGTAGTTCGGGTCCCACTGGCTTACAATGCTATCCTTGGGAGACCTGGTCTGAACCTGCTGGATGCTGTTATCTCCACCAAAAGACTGCTTGTAAAGTTCCCCACCGACGAAGGAGTTGGAGAGATGAGGGAAGAATAGAGCCCATTACCGCTTTGTTACTACTTAGCTCCCAGTCCACAAGGGGTGGTGTCAGCAACAACGCCCGAACTGTTCGATCCCTGAGACTTGGAGAGGAGGGGGAGCCAGTTGAGCACCTGCTGTCCTTCCCATTGGGAGACAACCCAACGAAAACCATCCGGGTCGGGGCACTACTTCTGGAGGAAGCGCGCGATTAACTCCTTGTATTCCTACGAACAAACTCTGACATTTTTGTATGGTCACCGGCTCAGCATCAAACCAGGCTGCCGACCAGTTCGCTAGAAAAAGAAAAGCTTCGCTCATGACTGACAGAAGGCCATCGATGAAGAGATCCGTAAGCTGGAAGCCGTAGGCCACATTCGAGAGGTCCATTACCCCAATTGGCTGGCCAATGTTGTAATGGTCCATAAGGCTAACGGGAGCTGGAGGATGTGCGTGGATTTCACCGACCTCAACAAAGCATGCCCCAAGGACAGTTTTCCATTGCCATGGATTGACCAGTTGATGGACGCTACATCCGGTCATGAAATCCTTAGCTTCATGTACGCCTTCTCTAGGTACAACCAGACAAGATGGACCCAACGGACGAGGAAGCTACCTCGTTTATGATCGAGAAGGGGATATACTGCTACAAGGTGATGTCGTTCGGATTAAAGAACACCGGAGCCACTTACCAGAGACTGATGAATAAAGTTTTTGAAGATTAGATTGGACGCAATATGGAGGTGTACGTGGACGATATACTGACCAAAAGTGTCCATACTCCTAGCCATGTTGACGACCTGGCAGAGACCTTCGACAACCTCCACTGGTATCGGATGAGGCTGAACCCCCGCAAGTGTGCCTTTGGGGTGATAGCGGGCAAGTTTTTGAGTTTCATGGTGACACAGCATGGGATTGAGGCGAACCCTGACAAGATCCAAGCCATCTTGGACATGAGGTCTTCGACTAACAAGAAGGAGGTGCAGCGCTTGACGGGAAGAGTGGCGGCCCTGAGTCATTTTCTGTCTAAGTCTGCAGAGAGATGTCAGCCTTTCTTTAAAGCACTATGCAAAGTCAATGGCTTTGAGTGGACAAGGGAGTGCCAAGAGGCTTTTGAGGGATTAAAAAAGTTCTTATCCACCCCGCCTTTGTTATCTAAACCGAGGGGTGGGGAAGAGCTCCTCCTGTACCTTGCAGCTTCTTCTGAAGTTGTTAGTTCCATGCTGGTTCGCGTGGATGCCGATGGGACACAAAAGCCAGTATACTACACTAGTAAGGTGCTCCACGATGCGGAGACCAGGTATTCCCGTATTGAAAAGATCATCTTTGCATTCGTCATCTTGGCACAACGTTTCAGGCCCTATTTCCAAGCCCACCTGATTGTGGTGGTCACAGATCAACCACTCAAGGTGATCCTTTCTCGTTCTGACACCTCTGGCCAACTGGCAAAGTGGGCACTCAATCTAGGAGAATTCAATCTATCGTTTCGGCCCCGGTCAGCTATGAATGTTGACCCAATTATTGATTTTAATGATTAACAAAACTAATTGAGTATAACATTTGAAGTTACTAATGATTTTGGTTTAGTTTTTTAGTTTATGATATGATTTATTAATTAAAATCACAAGAAAAATCAAGTTCTAGTTCAAATCTAATGTCAAGGTAAGATTGTAGACATTAGAGTCGACTCCAAAAATCGGCACAGACTTAGAGTCGACACCTGGACTATTAGAGCCGACTCTAACAGAAAAGATAGAACGATGGTTTTTCCGGTCATGATTTAGAGTCGACTCCTGGACTATTAGAGTCGGCTCCAGAAGATTTTCGTGTCGACCCCAGAAAAGTCAGAGACGACTCCAGATCGAGCGGATTAGGGATTTTTGATTTAGAGCCGACTCCAGAAAAGTTAGAGTCGACTCCAGTTTGTCAGAAATGACTCTAGAACTGTCGGAACGTCTCTAAACTTTATCTTTATCTTTTTAATCCCAACGGCTATTACCCTTTTTAGTTCTAATCCTTCTTACACTTGTTTCTAACGGATAGTTTTTGGCTATTTATGGATTAAGAAGAATCTATAAGAAGAGGTTTTATTGTATCCAAAAAAAAGGATAAGCAAGAAAATAAGAGAGAAAAATCAGAAAAACAAGAGTGAAATCCATCAGAAAATCAAAAGAGAAAAGAGGGAAGATTCGAAAGGAAAGATTATACTGATCTCCCAAAGAAAAGAGAGAGATTTCTAGCATTCCTTGTTCTATTTTGAAAAAATCCCAAAAGAAGAAGCAAGCCCTAGCTTTCTAATCTTCGGAGCTTCAAGAGCATTCTAAAGGAAGATCCACTCAAGAGAAGAGAAGAAGCAAGCCACCAAGATCTGCAAATCAGGCTTTGATTCTTATCTCTTTATTGTTGTTCTATTATTGTATATTTGCTCATTGGAGGAGCTTTTAAATTTGTAAAAACGTTATTATTTGCTGGGTCAATCAGAGGATTGATTCCGTTGAGGCTGTTAGCCTTGTGCAAGCTGTTGCTTATGTTGTAAGGTTGTGTGCTGGTAAGCCTTGAAAACCAGCTGGGTTCGTTGTGCACCGGGAAAACAACAAGTTTGAGTTGTGAGCTTGCAAAACAACTCTGCTGTAATCAGATTGATTATAGTGTGGACCCAAGAGATACTTGGGAGTTGATGTAGGTGTAGGTACACCGAACCACTATAAAACTTCTTGTGTTTGCAGTGATTGTTTCCTTGTCTCTTACTCTCTATCTTTGCACACTCTGTTTTAATTCGTATACATCTAAGTTTTCACTTCCGCTGGGGGATTGTTTTTTAACATGAGTTTAATTTTTAAAAAACCCAATTCACCCTCTCCTCTTGGGTTGCTATCTGAACCAACAATTGGTATCAGAGCTAGTGCTCATTTGATTTGATCTAACGATCAAGAGTCAAAATCCACATGACAACTCAAGCTGGTTCATCTTTTTTCGAAGGCCAATCTACAAATAGACCACCTTGTTTAATGGTTTAAACTATGGTTATTGGAAGGCTAGAATAAAATTTTTATTCAAGCACTTGACTATGATATATGGAGCATTATACACTACAAGAAAATACTGAAATAGCGACGCAAATTTAGCGACGCATAATTGCGTCGCTAAATTGCGACCACTTTGCGATGCCTTTGTGACAACAAAATATTGCGACGCATTAGCGACTCATTAGCGACTCAATTAACCAAAAAATCAAAAAAAAAATTTAAATTTTTAATATTGCGACGTAAATATTGCGTCGCAATATTTTTAAATTAATTTTTTATGAAATATAAATATCAATAAAAATATTGCGATGCAATATTTGCATCGCAATGTTTTTAATAGAATTAAATATTTTAAATAGCGACGCATTAGCGATGCAATAAAATAGATAATTAGAAAAATTATTTTTAATTTAGCAACGCACAATTTGCATCACAAATAATTGAAATGAAATTAAATTTTATAAAATCTAATTATCGAAAAAAATATTGCGATGCATCATAGTGCGTCGCAATGTTTTTAAAAGAATTAAATATATTAAATAGCGACGCATTAGCGATGCAATAAACTAGAAAAAGAAAAATTATTTTTAATTTAGCGACGCAACAAATGCGTCGCAAATAATTTAAATAAAATTATATTGTTTAAAGTACAAATAGTTTACAAAATATTGCGACGCATAACTGTGCGTCGCAATATTTTGAAAAGAATTAAATATTTTAAATAGCGACGCCTTAGCGACGCAATAAAATTAGAAAATAGGAAAATTATTTTTAATATAGCGACGCAACAATTGCATCGCAAATAATTTAAATGAAATTATATTTTTTACAGTATTAATATTTTTAAAAATATTGCGACGCCAATCAGTGCGTCGCAAAATTTTGAAAAGAATTAAATATTTTAAATAGCGACACCTTAGCGACGCAATAAACTAAAAAATAGAAAAATTATTTTTAATTTAGCGACGAAATAATTGCATCGCAAATAATTTAAATGGAATTATATTTTTACAGTATTAATATTTAAAAAAGATTACGACGCCACCCAGTGCGTCGCAATATTTTGGAAAAAATTAAATATTTTAAATAGCGACGCATTAGCGACGCAATAAATCAGAAAATAAATTAAATTTATTTTTAATTTAGCGACGTAATAACTGCATCGCAATTATTTTAAATAAATTAAATTTTATAAATTATAAATATGAGAAAAAATAATGATGACGTAACACAATGAGTTGCAATGTTTTTAAAAATTAATTATGTTAAATAGCGACGCATAAGCGATGTAATAAGCTAAAATATTAATTAGAAAAATTATGTTTTAATATAGCGATGTACTTGTTGCATCGTAATTATTAGAATTAAAGTTAATTTTTTATATATTATAATTATCATATTAAAAAAATACGATGCAACCCTTTGCATCGTTATATATTTAAAAAAATTAATTATGTTAAATAGCGATCGGTCCAAAATCGATCGTGACCGATCGAAATCAGGGCTTGGATCGATCGTAACCCTCGGATCGTCGCCGATCGGACGGATCGCCACGGTCCGAGATCGATCGTGGCCGATCGGGATCAGGGCTTGGATCGATCGCAACCGTCGGATCGTCACCGATCTCGGATGGATTGCAACTGTCCGAGATAGGTCGTGGCCGATCGAGATCACGGCTTGGATCGATCGCAATCGTCGGATCTTTGCCGATCGGACCGATTGCCGCGGTCGCGATCGGTCGTCGCCGATCGGGATCAGGGCTTGGATCGATCGCAACCGTTGGATCATCGCCGATCTCGGACGGATCGCCATGGTCCGAGATCGGTCGTGGCCGATCGGGATCAGGGCTTGGATCGATCGCAACCGTCGGATCGTCGCCGATCTCGGACGGATTGCAACTGTCCGAGATAGGTCGTGGCCGATCGGGATCACGGCTTGGATCGATCGCAACCGTCGGATCTTTTCCGATCGGACCGATTGCCGCGGTCCGTGATCGATCGTCGCTGATCGGGATCAGGGCTTGGATCGATCGCAACCGTTGGATCGTCGTCGATCTCGGACGGATCGCCACGGTCCGAGATCGGTCGTGGCCGATCGGGATCAGGGCTTGGATCGATCGCAACCATCGGATCGTCGCCGATCTCGGACGGATTGCAACTGTCCGAGATAGGTCATGGCCGATCAGGATCAGGGCTTGGATCGATCGCAACCGTCGGATCTTTGCCGATCAGCCAATTGCCGCGGTCCGATCGGTCGTCGCCGATCGGGATCAGGGCTTGGATCGATCGCAACCGTTGGATCGTCGCCGATCTCGAACGGATCGCCACGGTCCGAGATCGGTCGTGGCCGATCGGGATCAGGGCTTGGATCGATCGCAATCGTCGGATCGTCGCCGATCTCGGACGGATTGCAACTGTCCGAGATAGGTCGTGGCTGATCGGGATCAGGGCTTGGATCGATCGCAACCATCGAATCTTTGCCGATCGGACCGATTGCCGCGGTCCACGATCGGTCGTCGCCGATCGAGATCAGAGCTTGGATCGATCGCAACCGTTGGATCGTCGCCGATCTTGGATGGATCGCCACGGTCCGAGATTGGTCGTGGCCGATCGGGATCAGGGCTTGGATCGATCGCAACCGTCGGATCGTCGCCGATCTCGGACGGATTGCAACTGTCCGAGATAGGTCATGGCCGATCGGGATCAGGGCTTGGATCGATCGCAACCATCGGATCTTTGCCGATCGGACCGATTGCCGTGGTCCGCGATCGATCGCCGATCGGGATCAGGGCTTGGATCGATCGCAACCGTTGGATTATCGCCGATCTCGGACGGATCGCCACGGTCCGAGATCGGTCGTGGCTGATCGGGATCAGGGCTTGGATCGATCGCAACCATCGGATCGTCGCCGATCTCGGATGGATTGCAACTGTCCGAGATAGGTCGTGGCCGATCGGGATCAGGGCTTGGATCGATCGCAACCGTCGGATCTTTGCCGATCGGACCGATTGCCGCGGTCCGCGATCGGTCGTCGCCGATTGGAATCAGGGCTTGGATCGATCGCAACCCGGATCGTCGCCGATCGGACGGATCGCCATGGTCCGAGATCGGTCGTGGCCGATCGGATCAGGGCTTGGATCGATCGCAACCGTCGGATCGTCGCCGATCTCGGACGGATTGCAACTGTCCAAGATAGGTCGTGGCCGATCGGGATCAGGGCTTGGATCGATTGCAACCGTCGGATCTTTGCCGATCGGAACCGATTGCTGCGGTCCATCGGTCGTCGCCGATCGGGATCAGGGCTTGGATCGATCGCAACCGTCGGATCTTTGCCGATCGGACCGATTGCCGCGGTCCGCGATCGGTCGTCGCCGATCGGAATCAGGGCTTGGATCGATCGCAACCGTCGAATCGTCGCCTCTCCGACATAGTTAATTAACATTAATTATAAATATTATCATTTATAAATATTAACAAATTATTGCGACACTTAGCGACGCAGTTTAAAAAAATTAAAACAAATATTGCGACAAAATATATGCGTCGCAATATTATTAGAATACATATAGCTGATTAAAAATATTAAAAAATAATTATGATGCAATATTTCATCGCAATTATTATAATAAATTTAAATATTTTCATTTAAAAATATTTAAAAAATAATTGCGACGCACTGCTTGCGTCGCAATATATGTAATAAGTTTTTATTTTAATCAATTTAAAATATTAAAAAAATATTGCGACGCCTTAGCGATGCAATTATTAGAAAATAAAAATATTTTTCCCGCCAGATGATGGCGCCAATTTAGCGACTCGTTAGCGACGCATTTATTGGCGTCGCTATGTTTTCAGAAAATTATTATAAACATGTATTAACGATGGATTAGCGACGCCCTAGTGCGTCGCTAATAAAAAAAAAAAAAAATTGCGACGAAAATTGCGACGCAATTTTGGCGTCGCTAATTACCTATATTTAAGCCGGCCCCTTTCTCCTTTCCTCCTTCCCGTCTTGACCTAGCGCCGCCGTGATCCTCGCTCAACTGTCCGGCGCATCCCCGTCCTCCGGCTACCCGGCGACCTCATCCGACTCCGGCTACCCGGTGATCTCATCTCAACCAAGGTTAGCCCCAATAATCTTAAATTTTTTTTTTTTATTTCCCTATGGCCACGGCCGCTGCCGTGGCCGTCTTCTCCGGCCACGGCAGCCATGGCCATCTTCTCCGGCCACGGCCGCTGCCATGGCCGGCAGTGGCCTGGCCACGGTGGCCAGGCCACTGTAATCAAAAAAAAAATTTTTTTTTTTAACAGGGGGGAGGGGAGGAAACCCCCCCCCCTTGTTTTTTCTTGTCCGGCCACGGCCGTGGCCGCGGCCGGACAAGGCGGCCACGGCTGCTGCCGTGGCCGGCAGTGGCCTGGCCACGGTGGCCAGGCCACTGTAATCACAAAAAAAAAAAATTTTTTTTTTTTAACAGGGGGAGGGGAGGAAACCCCCCCCCCTTGTTTTTTCTTGTCCGGCCACGGCCGTGGCCGCCGGACAAGGCGGCCACGGCCGCTGCCGTGGCCGTCTTCTCCGGCCACGGCCGCTGCCGTGGCCGGCAGTGGCCTGGCCACGGTGGCCAGGCCACTGTAATCAAAAAAAAAATTTTTTTTTTTAACAGGGGGAGGGGAGGAAACCCCCCCCCCCCTTGTTTTTCTTGTCCGGCCACGGCCGTGGCCGCGGCCGGACAAGGCGGCCACGGCCGCTGCCGTGGCCGTCTTCTCCGGCCACGGCCGCTGCCGTGGCCGGCAGTGGCCTGGCCACGGTGGCCAGGCCACTGTAATCAAAAAAAAAAAAATTTTTAACAGGGGGAGGGGAGGAAACCCCCCCCCCCCCCTTGTTTTTTCTTGTCTGGCCACGGCCGTGGCCGCGGCGGACAAGGCGGCCACGGCCGCTGCCGTGGCCGTCTTCTCCGGCCACGGCGGTGGCCAGGCCACTGTGAAAAAAAAAAAATTTTTTAACAGGGGGGAGGGGGGAAACCCCCCCCCTTTCTTTTCTTGTCCGGCCACGGCCGCTGCCGTGGCCGGCAGTGGCCTGGCCACGGTGGCCAGGCCACTGTGACAAAAAAAAAAAAAAATTTCCTTAACAGGGGGGAGGGGGGAAACCCCCCCCCCCCTTTCTTTTCTTGTCCGGCCACGGCCGCTGCCGTGGCCGGCAGTGGCCTGGCCACGGTGGCCAGGCCACTGTGAACAAAAAAAAAAAAAATTTCCTTAACAGGGGGGAGGGGGGAAACCCCCCTTTCTTTTCTTGTCCGGCCACGGCAGCGGTGGCCAGGCCACTGTGACAAAAAAAAAAAAAAAAAATTCCTAAACAGGGGGAGGGGGGATAGACTGTTTGTTATGTCTTGATTATTCAATAATATTTTGCTAGATAGGAAGTCTTGTTGTATTATTTTAATTTACATAATATTTATATAATAATTAATTTAAGCAGAATGTTTATGATAATAGTATTTGTGCATTTATACTCATTTACAATTGTTATGTCTTGATTATTTATATTCTGCTGCAAACTGAATGATGCATTACAGTTTGAAATATTAAATAAAATGTTTTGTTGTAATATTATTTAATTTCCAGCAACAAATTAGTAGTTTCAATGATTTACATTTTAGTATTCGCAAACATTTGTATTTGACGTAATAATCTTAAAAAAGTTAGTGATTACATGTATAATTCACAAGAAGTTAAGAATAACAAGCATAAGTTCGATTGTCTTCGGACTTCCATAATCACAGCACTTTAACCTTTAGACCCGTTTGAGAATTTGTAAGCCTTAGTCTTGCAAATTCTCAAATTGTCCTGGTGGACAGTTTGGGAATATTTCTTGTGACATGTTAGTCTGCTAGTAATCATCGTGGGGTGAGATTTCGGTTTGCATTTGCTCATACGTTCTCCTAGTGTGGCTTATATACCACACATGTAGGAGAACATATGGGGAAATGCTGCCGAAATTTCAATGTTACCGATCGATGATAATTAATAGCAGAATAACATATCACAAAAAATATTCTTGAATGGGATAGGGCCTTACCTTATAGACATGGAGTGAAGGTAGAATTATTTAAGACACTTGAATTCTTGTGAAGTCTAATGACTAAACGCACCGCCTTGCGGCCCGACACAAACTCAAGCCCTCCCTTTAGCCATGAACCTATGCATCGGTCCTTGCTAGCACCCCAAGGATCGTAGCCGTGGCTCGCCCTTGCATGGTAGGGTCCTTAGTTACCTAAAAAAATTTGGGTACTTATAAATGATTTAATTGGTTGTAATTAACCTTAGTTGTGCCCAAGAAATAATTTAGTTATATATTTATTAATACTAATATAGTTTTATTTTTTGGTTTCATTTAATGATTTACCAGACTTTGTATAAGTCGGTCAAAAATGAGCGGGACTCGCTCATGGATGTATGCAAGGATAAAAGATGGCTTGCTGAATCCAGATTTTCTGAATGGATTGGAAGAATTTATCGCATTTGCATGTAGCCAACCTGAATGGATGGATGGGCCTAGGATTAGGTGCCCATGCAACTTCCACAGGTGTCAGAATAAAGCCTACAGAGATGTGGAAACTGTTAAGGTGCATTTGTGTAAGAAGGGTTTTGTTCCTGATTACTATGTTTGGTACTGTCATGGTGAACCAGAGGATATTCCAGCAGCTGTTATAGGCCAACAAGAGTCAATTCCCGTAGATGAACCATTTGTGAATTTAAACACATATGAACAAATGGTGATGAATGCATCGGGTAATGACTTCAATCAGAATACATTTATGGAAGAACCAAATCCAGAAGCACAACAATTTTACGATATGTTGCGTGCTGCAATCAAGAATTGTATCCTGGGTGTGAGGGTCATTCCCAGTTCTCTACAGCTGCTCGAATGTTGAATATTAAGGCAGAACATCGATTATCAGAAAAGGCGTTCAATTCTGTAGCTGAGTTAATCAAAGAAATTCTGCCAAATGATAATGTTGCCGCAGACAGTTTTTACGCAACAAAGAAGTTGTTGCGTGGGCTTGGGCTCCCAGTTAATAAGATCGATTGTTGCTTGAACAATTGTATGATATTTTGGGGTGAAGACTCAGAGCTGAGATGGTGTAAGATTTGTGGGCAATCGAGGTTCAAAAACACCGAAGGAGGAGCCGGTACAAGTAGGAGGAAAAGTGTGCCTTACAAGAGGATGCATTACTTTCCTCTTACCCCACGCCTGCAGAGATTATACAGATCTGAGGCAACAGCTGCTGATATGAGATGGCATGCCGAACATGAATCTAAAGAGGATGAAATGCGGCATCCATCAGATTCAAAGGCTTGGAAGCATTTCAATGAAAATCATCCTGATTTCGCTGAAGATATAAGGAATGTGAGATTAGGTCTTTGTACCGATGGCTTCCAACCATTTGGTCAAGCGGGGCAACAGTATTCATGTTGGCCTGTGATACTGACTGTATATAACCTTCCTCCGTGGAAGTGCATGAAAGATACTGCAATGTTTTTAACCGTTTTGGTTCCAGGACCATCAAATCCAAAGGAAAAGATTGATGTCTTTCTGCAACCGTTGGTGGCCGAATTGAAAATGTTGTGGGAAACAGGAGTGGTAGCCTACGACATTTCTATGAAACAAAATTTCTTAATGAGAGCTGCTTTGATGTGGACATAAGTGATTTTCCGGCATATGCAATGTTGTCTGGTTGGAGCACTGCTGGACGTCTGGCATGCCCTCATTGCATGTATGATTCGGATGCATTTACATTGCAGAAGAGTGGTAAGCAGTCATGGTTTGATAACCATAGGAAGTTCTTGCCCCCAAATCATCCTTACAGGCGTAACTTGATCGCCTTCCGGAAGAACAAAGCAGTCACAAAATTTGCCGAACCGGTTAGGTCCGGCACGGATCTATTTGATTCTATAGAGCATTTGGGGTTGATGTATGCATGGGAACCGGATGCAGATAGAATAAATAGCCGTATATGTAAAGAACATAACTGGAAGAAGCGAAGTATATTTTGGGATTTGCCTTATTGGAGCACAAATCTCATCCGGCACAACTTGGATGTTATGCATATCGAGAAAAATTTCTTTGATAACATATTTAACACGGTGCTAAACATCCCGGGAAAAACAAAAGATACTGCAAAGTCAAGAGAAGAACTTAATCAGTACTGCAGAAGAGGTGATTTGAGAAGGAGTGCCGATGGGACCTATCCTAAAGCATGTTACACTCTTGACAGAAATTCACGAGAAGTTTTATGTAACTGGCTAAGAGGGTTAAAATTTCCAGATGGTTATGCCTCAAATATCGGTAGGTGTGTGGACATGCATAAGCTCAAGTTGTTCGGCATGAAGAGCCACGACTGCCATGTTTTCATGCAACGATTATTACCTATAGCTTTTCGTGAGTTGCTTCCGCAACATGTCTGGAAGGCAATTACGGAGCTCAGCTTATTCTTCAAGGAGTTATCTGCCGCAGTCATTACTTCTGCATCCATGGCAAGGCTTGAGGAGGAAATTCCAATTATTTTATGCAAGCTTGAGCGAATATTTCCTCCCAGTTTTTTTGACTCAATGGAGCATTTACCGGTTCACTTGCCATACGAAGCGAGCATAGCTGGTCCCGTGCAGTATCGCTGGATGTATCCTTTCGAGAGGTAAATATATACATCATTAAGATGTTGACATTTCAAATATTATTTCATTGCTTGAAAAATTCGTTAATTTTTTGTTGCAACTTTACATATAGGTATCTTAAGAAGTTAAAAAATAATGTGCGTAATAAGGCAAGGGTTGAAGGTTCTCTATATG
>UESW01003880.1:495026-523131 GCA_900491605.1 Calamus simplicifolius | reverse complement strand
AATAATTTTTTTTCCTAACTAAATTTTTTTAAATTTAGCGACGCATTGCATGCGTCGCAATATGCGACGCAATGTGGCATCGCAAGAGTCAAAGAGTCGCATATTGCGAACGCAATTGCGACAAAAGGTATTGCGACGGACAGTGAGCGACGCCTCGTTGCGTCGCAATTGCGTCGCAATATCATGTTTAGCGACGTAATTGCGACGCATTTGGGCGTCGCAATTTTTAAAATCTCTTGTAGTGATAGTCAGTGGACCACACACACCCACTACTAGAATTAATGGCATGGAGATTCCTAAACCGAAAACGGAATGGGATGAACATGATAAAAAATTGGCACAACTTAATGCCAAGGCTATGAATGTTTTGTACTGCTCATTAGATGCAAATGAATTCAATCGTATATCTATTTGCATTTCTGCTAAGGAAATCTGGGATAGACTTGAGGTTACCCATGAGGGAACAAATCAAGTCAAGGAATCCAAGATTAACATGCTAGTTCATAAGTATGAATTGTTTAAAATGGATGCATGTGAATCTATTTCTGATATGTTTACAAGATTTACTGATATAGTTAATGGTTTAAAAAGTCTTGGTAAATCTTATGATAATTCTGATCTTGTGAGAAAGGTTTTGCGTTCCTTGCCTAGGACTTGGGAAGCTAAAGTGACTGCAATACAAGAGGCAAAGGATCTAAGTACCCTACCCCTGGAAGAATTATTGGGATCCTTGATGACTCATGAGCTTCAAGTTAAGCAACATGTTGATGATGATGAGTCAAAGAAGAAGAGGACTATGGCTCTTAAGATTTCTGAATATATGGAAGAGCCTCATGAATCTGAAGATGAAAGTGATGATGAGGACATGGCACTCATCACAAGGAAGTTTAAAAGATTCATGAAGAAGAAGAAGTTTGAAAAGAAAAAGCCCTTTGCTAGAAAAGATGAGGACAAGGGCAAAGAAAAAGAAGTTATCTGTTTTGAATGCAAGAAGCCGGGTCACTTTAAATCTGAATGCCCACAACTAAAGAAAGGCACCCGGAGATTCAAAAAGAAGGCAATGATGGCCACATGGAGTGATTCGGAAAGCTCAAGTTCCGAAGAGGAAGAAAGAGTGAAATGGCCAATCTATGCTTCATGGCGGACAATGATGAGGTAAGTCCGAGTTTTCTTGATGATTTTACTTTCGATGAGTTGCATAGTGCTTTTTATGAATTGATGGATGATTTTGCAAAATTAAGTTCAAAGAACAAAGATCTGAAAAATCAAATGCAAAATCTATCTTTAGAAAATGAAAAGCATGTTGTAGAAAAAGAACTTTTGATAAAAGAAAATGAAAGCTTGAAAAATGAAGTTGATAGACTTAAACCTATAGTTGATAAATTTACTTTGAGCTCTATCAAACTTAATATGATTTGGACAATCAAAAAGCTATTTTTGATAAAGCTGGATTAGGATATAATCCACTTAAAAAGCAAAAATCTTTGAAAAATATTTTGTACATGCTGAAAAATCATCAAATATTACTTGTTTTAAATGTGGAAACAAAGGACATAAATCTTATATGTGTAAAACTCCACATGATAAAAGAAAGATGATTTGGGTTCCCAAAGGAACAATATTTATTGCATCTAACCATGAAGGACCCAAGAAGGCTTGGGTACCTAAAGTTAAGATATGAATATTTTGCAGGAGTGTCTTGCAGCCATCAGACTGAAAAGAAAGTGGTACCTTGATAGTGGTTGCTCAAGACACATGACGGGTGACAAAGATCAATTCATCACCCTTGAATCAAAAGAGGTGGAGTAGTTACTTTTGGTGATAATGGTCAAGGCCATATCATGGGTATTGGTAAGATTCAAATTACTCCATCTACTCATATTGATAATGTTTTATATGTTGATGGACTTAAGCATAATTTAATAAGTATTAGCCAACTGTGTGATAAAGGTTTCAAAGTTTCCTTTGAAGCTTCTATTGCACTGTTACTAATCCCATTGATAACAGCATTATTCTTGTTGGTAAACGTTATGGCAATGTGTACTTAATTGATTTGAGTAATTTATCTCCAAGTAATCATTGCTTAGTTGCTAATAATGCTAAGATGAATGAGATTGGTTGGCTATGGCACCGTAGATTAGGTCATGCAAGCACACACCTAATTTCTAAACTATTGAAAATGGATCTAGTTAAAGGTATTCCTAGCTTAAATTTTGAAAATAATCGAATCTGTGATGCATGTCAATTTGGAAAACAAACAAGAACTTCTTTCAAATCTAAGAATGTTGTTTCAACTACTAGGCCACTAGAGCTACTACACATGGACCTTTTTGGACCTACTAGAACCACAAGTCTAGGAGGAAAGAAATATGGTCTTGTGATAGTAGATGATTACTCTAGATTCACTTGGGTAATGTTTTTGGCTCACAAAGATGAGACTTTCTCAATATTCCTGAAATTTGTTAAGAAAGTCACAATGAGAAAAACACTACCATAGTGTCTATTAGAAGTGATCATGGAACTGAATTTGAAAATCACTTATTTGAAAAATTCTGTTTTGAAAAAGGCATACATCATAATTTTTCAGCACCTAGGACACCACAACAAAATGGAGTTGTAGAAAGAAAGAATAGGACTTTAGAAGACATGGCCCGTACCATGCTATGTGAAAGCCAACTTCCAAAATATTTTTGGGCGGAAGCTATAAACACAGCATGTTACATCCTAAATAGAGCCCTGATTAGACCTATCCTTAAGAAGACTCCCTATGAACTATGGCATAATAGGAAACCAAATTTAGGTTATTTTCATGCATTTGGTTGTAAATGCTTTATTCATAACAATGGTAAGGACAATCTTGGGAAGTTTGATGCAAAGTCTGATGAAGGCATTTTCCTAGGATATTCTACATCTAGCAAGGCATATAGAGTATTTAATAAAAGAAGCTTAGTTGTAGAAGAATCCATTCATATAGTGTTTGATGAGTCTTTAGCATCAAGTTCGGATAAAATTGATGATGAGGAAGATACATCTTTGCTTGAAAGAGGTATTGAAAAATTAAATGTATCTTCAGATCAAGAACCTGAAGCTAAGGATGATGACTCACCTAAGGATGATGGTATTGATACTGCTCATAATGATAAAGATCTACCTAGAGATTGGAGATATGCTTATGGTCATCCTAAGGACCTAATCATAGGTGATCCATCTCAAGGTGTAAGGACTAGATCATCAATGAGAAATATCAATAATCATCTTGCATTTGTATCTCATATAGAACCTAAAACTATAGAGGAAGCTGAGAAAGATAGTTATTGGATGTTAGCAATGCAGGAAGAGTTAAACCAATTCACTAGGAACCAAGTTTGGACCTAGTAGATAGACCTAAGATCACCCTATAATAGGATCTAAATGGGTTTTTAGAAATAAATTGGATGAAAATGGCTTGGTATTAGAAATAAGGCTAGATTAGTTGCAAAGGATATAATCAGGAAGAAGGTATAGATTTTGATGAAACCTTTGCACCTGTTGCTAGATTAGAAGCCATTAGACTACTGCTTGCATTTGCATGTCATATGAATTTCAACTTATTTCAAATGGATGTTAAAAGTGCATTTTTAAATGGTTTTATAAATGAGGAAGTTTATGTTGAACAACCTCCTGGTTTTGAAGATCATGAATTTCAAACCACGTCTTCAAACTACACAAGCACTTTATGGTTTAAAGCAAGCACCTAGAGCTTGGTATGATAGATTAAGTAAATTTTAATTGAAAAATTTTTCTAGAGGAAATGTTGATAAAACTTATTTTTAAAAGAAAAGAAAAGGATTTATTAATTGTTCAAATTTATGTTGATGACATTGTATTTGGTGCTACTAACAATCTCCTTTGTCAAGAATTTGCTAAGTTAATGCAGGGAGAATTCGAGATGAGCATGATGGGAGAACTCAACTTCTTCCTTGGACTTCAAATCAAACAAGAGAAAGCGGGGATTTTCATCAACCAAACAAAGTACACAAAGGAAATACTCAAGAAGTTTGGTATGGAATCTGCTAAACCCCTTGGTACGCCAATGAGTCCCTCATGCAAGCTGGACAAGGATGAAGAAGGTAAGAAAGTAGATCAGAAGCATTACCGAGGTATGATCGGATCACTTCTTTACTTAACTGCAAGTAGGCCAGATATTATGTTTTCTGTTTGCCTATGTGCAAGATATCAATCTAATCCTAAAGAATCACATTTATTTGCTGTTAAAAGAATCTTTAGATACTTAAATGGAACTAAAAATGTAGGATTATGGTATTCTAGAGACTCAACTTTAAATTGATTGCTTATTCTGATTCTGATTATGCTGGTTGTAAATTAGATAGAAGAGTACAAGTGGTGCATGCCAACTTTTAGGAAGTAACTTAATCTCTTGGTTTAGCAAGAAGCAAAATTCGGTTGCATTATCCACTGCTGAGGCAGAGTATGTTGCAGCTGGAAGTTGCTGTGCTCAAATCCTTTGGATTAAGCGACAACTTGAAGATTATGGTATCACACTTGATAAAATTCCTATTAGATGTGATAACACTAGTGCCATCAATCTAACGAATCCAATCCAACACTCTAGAACTAAACACATAGAAATTAGACATCACTTTATTAGAGAACATGTTTCCAACAATGATGTTTGTCTTGAATATGTGAATACTAATGATCAATTAGCGATATTTTACCAAACCATTAAGTGAAGAAAGATTTTGTTATCTTAGAGGAGAATTAGGAGTTTGTGATCCTTTAGAATGATTTTCTGAAACTCTTAAGGACAACAACTATCTAGACTTCATCAATTTCTTGAAAATCCTCTATGTTCAATAAGGAAATTTATCTAGAAATTTGATTCATTGTTTCCCCAATTGATTAAGGAACACTTATCTAGAGTTTGATGATTAATTTGATCAGTTTCAGATCCTTGAAATTCAAATTTTTTACTGAAACTTTTGTGGAGTCGACACCTACAGTTTGTGAAGTCGACACCTTCCTATTTGATGTTCTGTCTGGGCAATTAGAGCCGACACCTGCTTCTGCAGAGCCGACTCTAATTCGGGCACTGACAGATTTTCTGGTTCGGAGCCGACACCTCACTTTGCGGGAGTCGACTCTAAGTGAACTAGGTCAAAAATATATAGGCGGAGTCGACACCTATTCGGATTCTATCGTCTCCAATCCTCTCTAGAGCCATTCCAAACCTATTCCAACCCCTCTAAACCCTTCAAATCCCTTGATTACTCATTCCAATCAAATCCTATGGCTCCTAAAAGGCGTGCTATCGTTGGAGGTTCGGCCGTTCCCACGAGGCGTCGCATGATTCGGAGGCAAGTTCCATCTTCATCATCTTCTGCCACTCGTGAGGCTTCTCCACCATCTCCATCTTCTCCTCACATTGACCAATTAGCGGGTAAGGCTATCACAACCAGAAGGAAGGTTGATTTCGATTTCTTTGCTTCGGAGGGTTTCTCTATTGGGCGTCAATTGAAAGAAATGGGATGGGAGAAAGCTTGTTCCTTGGATGTTCCTACCTACCCGGCCCTCGTAAGAGAATTCTACAATGATTTGAGTAGAGGAGAGGGAGGTTTAGTAAGTTATGTGAGAGGAACAAGAGTTGTGATCACTGCTAAGATACTTGGAAATTTGTTAGAGATGCCCACTGTTGGGATAAATGAGTATCAGCATGATGATCGTGGTGGTGCCCTATCTAGGATGTTGGGGAGAGAGGTATCTGAGTTTGAGGAAATTTTGGTAAATCAACTGAATTTGGAACTCAGGCTTCTTCACAACATCTGCGGGAGGATATTATTTCCAAAGATAGGCAGATTTGAGTATGTCTCAGAGCGAGACATCTTGCTGATGGATTGTATCATTACCGGGCAGCCAGTAAATTTAGCTGGATGATGATAGGCTATATGGCAGAGGCAGCTACCAAGAAAAGATCTACATTGCCATATGGTATGATTCTGACTTTGGTATTCATAAGCCAAGGTGTGCTAATCATGGACAATGAGCCACTGAGGAAATTAAGGCATACAGACTACTACAGTGTCTCTACCATTCACCATGGGCTTCAGAAAGGTAAATAAAAATTGGATAAAAGGAGACGAGAGGCTAGAGCAGAGGAGGCCAGAGTTGAGGACATCCCTGGACCATCAGTTGCGGGACCATCTACTACTGGACCTTCTGAGGCTGACCGAGCACATATTCTTCACCTCCAACTCAGACAACATTTGTATCTGAGAGATTTTCTGATGAGCAGATTGGTCAGCTCAGAGCATTATTAGCTGAGTATGACAGTCAGAGGAGCAATGATATTTGTAGTTGAGAGATGACTTCAGACAGTTTAAGGAGGAGATCAATTCCAGACTCGACTTGATTTCATTTTCCATTAGCCACTCTGCAGAGTCCCTTGGTACTGAGCTTCAAAAGATTTTTGAAAGGCTGGAAGGGATTGCAGATGGATCTAGAGCTTATCTAGATGCTACTGACAATTGAAGAAAGATTTAGACCTTGCTGTTACTCAAGTTGAGAGTTGTCTTGAAGGCTTTAAGAAATCACAAAAAGATGAGATTATGGAAATGATAGGCCATCTGAAGAAAATTGTCTACAAGCATGTTTGATTGACCTTCCATTTCCTACAGTGATACCCTATCTAAGCCTATCCTACCCTAACCTTTTAGAAACCTAAGATTAGCTTTTCATATTTTGAATCTTAGGATTTCTAGTTTACTATACTTTGTTAGCTTGTATCTAGGATTTTCTGATTAATATAGTACTTTACTGAGAATGTATTTTGATAGACACATGTAATGCATCTTGAAATGAAATACAATTATCTTTTTATTGCAAATTTGTTTATGACGAGCAATTACAATGGATGAAGTTTACTATCTCTATGATTGAATGAACCAACAACCTCGCTCTGATAACCCACATTATTATTTTTAAATTCACCTTATTGCTAATAACAAAAAAGGGGAGAGAAAATTGTATATGTAAGAATATAAGAGAGAATGAAAGAATAAGATTTATAAGATTTCAATATATTTTAATCAATTGACATATCTCAAAAAGGGGGAGAGAAATCTATAAATTCTAATCAATTGATCATATTTCAGTTTATTTACATGTACCTTGCATAGGGGGAGTTATTTAATGCAGGGGGAGCTTAACGATTTTCTATATTAAATGATTTTCTATGTCAAATCATCTTGATTGCTGTTTATAATAGAACTCAAGTATGTTTTTTAAAGTTCATTTTGAAACTTGATATCAAATTCTCTGTTAGGAAGTTTTAAAGCTTTAACAATGTCTATAACACTCATTTCAAATGAATTTTTAATACATATACTCAAAGTTTTTGTCATCATCAAAAAGGGGGAGATTGTTGACCCAATTATTGATTTTGATGATTAACAAAACTAATTGAGTATAACATTTGAAGTTACTAATGATTTTGGTTTAGTTTTTCAGTTTATGATATGATTTATTAATCAAAATCACAAAAAAATCAAGTTCTAGTTCGAATCTAATGTCAAGGTAAGATTGCAGACATTAGAGTCGACACATGGAATCGCAGAGTCGACTCCAGAAATCGGCACAGACTTAGAGTCGACACCTGGACTGTTAGAGCCGACTCCAACAGAAAAGATAGAACGATGGTTTTTTCGGTCATAATTTAGAGTCGACTCCTGGACTGTTAGAGTCGACTTCAGAAGATTTTTGTGTCAACCCCAGAAAAGTCAGAGACGACTCCAGATCGAGCGGATTGGGGATTTTCGACTTAGAGCCGACTCTAGAAAAGTTAGAGTCGACTCTAGTTTGTCAGAAACGACTTCAGAACTGTCAGAACGTCTCTAAACTTTATCTTTATCTTTTTAATTCCAACGGCTATTACCCTTTTTGGTTCTAATCCTTCTTACACTTGTTTCTAACGGATAGTTTTTGGCTATTTATGGATTAAGAAGAATCTATAAGAAGAGGTTTTATTGTATCCGAAAAAAAAAGGACAAGCAAGAAAACAAGAGAGAAAAATCAGAAAAAAAGAGTGAAATCCATCAGAAAATCAAAAGAGAAAAGAGGGAAGATTCGAAAGGAAAGATTATACTGATCTCCCAAAAGAAAAGAGAGAGATTTCTAGCATTCCTTGTTCTATTTTGAAGAAATCTCAAAAGAAGAAGCAAGCCCTAGTTTTCTAATCTTCGGAGCTTCAAGAGCATTCTAAAGGAAGATCCACTCAAGAGAAGAGAAGAAGCAAGCCACCAAGATTTGCAAATCAGGCTTTGATTCCTATATCTTTATTGTTGTTCTATTATTGTATATTTGCTCATTGGAGGAGCTTTTAAATTTGTAAAAAAGTTATTGTTTGCTGGGTCAATCAGAGGATTGATTCCGTTAAGGCTGTTAGCCTTGTGCAAGCTATTGCTTGTGTTGTAAGGTTGTGTGCTGGTGAGCCTTGAAAACCAACTGGGTTCGTTGTGCACCCGGAAAACAACAAGTTTGAGTTGTGAGCTTGCAAAACAACTCTGCTGTAATCAGATTGATTATAGTGTGGACCCAAGAGGTACTTGGGAGTGGATGTAGGTGTAGGTACACCGAACCACTATAAAACTTCTTGTATTTGCAGTGATTGTTTTCTTGTCTCTTACTCTCTATCTTTGCACACTCTATTTTAATTCGTATACATCTAAGTTTTCACTTCCACTGGGGGATTGTTTTTTAATAGGAGTTTAATTTTTGAAAAACCAAATTCACCCCCCCTCTTGGGTTGCTATCTGGACCAACAAGGAAGTCTTAGGTTTTAGCAGATTTCCTGGTCGAGTGCACCTGGATAGAAGAGCAGCCAAAGGAGTCTCATGCAAACCCTTTAGGCGATGTAGTCGAGGGACGAGGGGAGAATTGGATCCTTCACATGGACGGAGCATCAAATTCTCAAGGAAGCGGGGTAGGCCTCATCCTAGCAAGTCCAGACGGAGTTGTGACTGAGTATGCATTCTGTTTCCTCTTCCCAGCCACTAACAACCAGGCCGAGTACGAGGCCTTGCTGTCAGGGATGAGGCTGGCCCAGGAGCTCGGGGTGAAATTCCTTAGGGTCTTCACTAATTCCCAGCTCATTTCTGGTCAGATCAAAGGGGAGTATGAGGCATGAGATCCTAGTATGTCTTGTTACCTGAGTATGGTGCAGTCACTAGCCTCTCCCTTGACCCATTTCAGTGTCAGTTATATCCCTCGGAAAGAGAACGCTAGAGCTGACGCTTTGTCTCGGCTAGCCACCTCGGCTAACGGAACCTTGGAAAGAACCTACGTGGAACATCTAGAAATCCCAAGCATCGATACGGTAGAAGAATCCCTACCGATCTGCCAAGATCCTTCCTGGATGGATGTTTACATCCAATACTTCACCGCCGTACCCTTCTAGTCGACCCCGCTGAAGCCAAGTTATTCAAGCGGCGAGTACGCAAGTTCTTGATGTTCGACAGGCAACTGTACCGAAGATCCTTCTCACACCCTCTCCTCAGGTGTGTTGGTCCTGTCAACGCCGATTACAATCTTTAGGAAATCCATGAGGGTATTTGGGAACCACCTAGCGGGCAGAGCCCTTCACATAAGGCCCTCCGCTAAGGCTACTACTGGCCCACCATGCAGGAAGACGCAGCCAAATTAGTCCGGAAATGCGACAATTGTCAACGGCACGCTAGTATTCAACGGCTGCCAACCTCTCAGTTGAGCCCTCTGTCAGCCCCATGGCCTTTCGCCCAATAGAGAATGGACATCTTAGGACCATTTCCTCTAGCCTCGGGTCAGCGAAAGTTTTTGCTCGTGGCCATCGACCACTTCATCAAATGGGTCGAGGCCGAAGCGTTAGCCAAAATTACCGAAGCTAAGGTGAGGAACTTCTTCTGGAAGTCTATTATCTATCGGTTTAGACTGCCCCACACACTCGTTACAGACAATGGTCGCCAGTTCGACAGCACCCCTTTCAAAGAGTTTTGTGCCGAACTGGGGATATATCAGAGGTTTACTTCTGTCAGTCATCCACAAACAAACGGAGCTGCAGAAGTGACAAACCGGATAATCCTTCAAGGGCTGAGGATGCGCCTAGATGATTTTAAAGGAAGATGGGTGGAGGAGCTTCCGAACATGCTGTGGGCGTACCACACAACGCCCCGAACTCCCACTGAAGAAACTCCTTTCAGCCTCGTGTTCGAAACGAAAGCAGTCATCCCAATGGAGATTGGCAACCCCAGTCCTCGGACACAATCATATGATGAGGATGACAATCCCAACCAATTGAGAGCCAACCTCGACCTCATCGAAGAACTTCGTGATCAGGCGCGACTCAAAATGGCCTCCTACCGGCAGAGGATCGTGAAATACTACAATGCCCAAGTTCGTCCCAGAACATTCCTCCCAGAGACCTAGTCCTCAAACGAGCCGAAATCTCCAAACCTATAGAGGGGGAAAAGTTGTTTCCTAATTGGGAAGGACCTTATTGAGTCATCGACGTACTTCATCGCGGAGCATATCGGATCGAGGGGCTAGATGGGAAGCCTCTCCCTCGCACTTGGAACGCGGACAACCTACGTCGGTACTATCAGTAGTGAGCTAATGTCTTTAATATTTGAGCATGTCTGCTAGAATAATATTCATTTTCTCATAACGAAAGTGTCTGAGCAATCTCACTTCTTACCGGAAGCCCAACTCCGCGTCGGCACTTGAAGCTCACTCCGCGTCGGCACTTGAAGCTCGACTCCGCATCGAACTGGAAGCCCGACTCCGCATCGGCACTTGAAGCCCAGCTTCGCGTCGGCACCTGATGCTCGGCTCCGCGTCGGCACCTGAAGCCCGTCTCCGCGTTGGCACTTTAAGCCCGACTTTGCATCGGCATTTAAAGCCCAGCTCCACGTTAGCACTTGAAGCCCGACTCCGCGTCGGCATTCAAGTTTGGTTCCGCATCGGCACAGCCTAATTCTGTGTCAGTATATTGGCCAGATCTCTCATCAGCGCTCCGCTCGGTTTTGTGCCGACGTTCAAATCCGACTCGTACCATCTCTCAAGCTAAGCTGCGAGTACTTTGTAGCTTGGTGTCTACCCCTAAACCGACTTCACATCGGTACTCTACTCCCTTTGCACTCCCAGCCTGTGTCGGCCAAGGGCATAAGGCCGGATCTTATATCTAAGTCATTTGAACTATTATTGTTGACCCAATTATTGATTTTGATGATTAACAAAAGACATGAGTATATTCACTATGTTTCAAAAAAATTTAATAAGTAATTCAGGGATTAAAAATGTTTAATCATTCAAAAGGTATAAGGAAATAAGCTTTGAATCAAAATTGAAAAGAAAATATGTAAGTTCAGAACTTAGAGTCGACACCCAAACAGTCAGGAGCCGACCCCAGGGCGTATCAAAACTTTTCTGGAATTTCGGCACGGTCCGAGTCGACACCTACAGTTTCAGAGCCGACTCCAACTTGAGATATAGAGAAGTGTTTTTTGCATCAGTTTGTGGAGCCGACACTGGAGATCGGAGCCGACACCTGAGAATTCAGGAGCCGACACCTGAGTTTCTGGAGCCGACTCCAACATGAGATATAGAGAACGTATTTTTGTAGACATTGTTGGAGCCGACACCCTTGGATTTCGGAGCCGACTCCCGAAAGCGTTGAGCCGACACTTAACTTTTTTGGAGCCGACTCCTCAATGAACTTTTGTTACTATTTTTGGACACCCCGACTTGGAGCCAACACCTGAAAAGTTGGAGCCGACTCCAACCTGTCAGGAACGGATTTTTCAAATGTCAGAACAGATTTCAACGGTAAGATTTTTTCTACCTAATCTCTAACAGCTATTTTCTTTGAGTGTAGAAACATCCAAACATCTCACAATGACTAGTTTTCCATTGAAAACCTTGGATCAAGGAGTCTATAAAAAGGAGATTCGTCCGGTTAAAAAATATAAGAACGAAAAAAGAGAAATATTTTGTAAAAAATCCAAAAATCCTGAGAGAAAAATCAAAAGGAAAAACTCTAAGCTTAAGTCCATCAATCCCACAGAATTCAAAGAGAAATCCAAAAGCTTCTCAAGATCAAATCCAAGAGATTTCCAACATTTGAAGAGAGAAAGCAAAAGCCCCAAAATCCTCAACTTCTCAACTATGATTTTCTGTGAAGAATCTGAGCTGAGGCCTGATTCAATCTTTCAAAGAAGAAGAGAAAAAGAAGAAAAGCACACATCCAAATTGCTTTAAATAGGCTTTTCTTACCCTTATTTATTTTATTGTATATTTGCTCATTTGAGGAGCTGCTGTGTATTCAAAACTCTATTTTTCATTATTGTTTGCTAGTTTAATCGGAGATTGAATTAGTGGAGGTAGTATACCTCTGTACAAGCTAAGGATAGCTTGTGGTTGGGTTTTGTGCTGGTGAGTCCGGAAAAACCAGCTGGGTTCATTGTGATCCCAGGGGAAACAACAAGTTTTGAGTTGTGAGCTTGTAAAACAACTCGACTGTAATCAAGTGGATTATAGTATGGACCCAAGTGAAGCTTTGGAGTAGACGTAGGTGTTGGAAACACCGACCACTATAAAATCTTTATGTTTGCTGTGCATATTATCTCTCTCTCTATCTCATTTATTTGTGCTTAGCATTTATCTATTCATTGCACTCAATCACTTTCAAATCAGGCACATAGTTTTAAAGTGTTAAATTTTTTAAATAACCCAATTCACCCCCCCTCTTGGGTTGCCATCTGGGCCAACAGTTATCAAATCAAAGACTTCAGCTACACTTGCCTACGACCTTAGCCTTGATTATTCTCTAGAATTGGCTCGCACCAGCCTACTCACGTTGTTCTATCCGCTAAAAAACTCATTGGCCACAATGCAAATCAAATGAAGATGATATGGATCAAAGAGTTTTCATTAATGACAGCTTACAAAATTGCTGATCCAAGTCGGACTTGGTACATTAAAAAAAGAGGAGCTCAAGGTTCAGTTGGAGCTGGGTCATCATCCTCGAGAACATCATCTGGATCCAGCTCCTCAAGCCCCTCGAGACCGTATAGTCTTTTGATTTTTTCCTTGCAGTCTTGAAAGCCACCATCATACGCTGAGGCAGTGGTCTCGGCCAACTCCTCATCGTAAGCTTCGGACTTCCTGAAGTTTTCTATGGCCTTGGCAGCTTTCTTCTCAGCCTCGGTCACCGCCGCCTTTAGATCGGCTATATCGGCGTTGGATCGGCGGGCAATCTCTCAGCATTCTCGGCCCGTTCCTCGGCTGCCTTTATTTTGACGGTGGTGGAGTGCAGTTGATTTTTCAACAAAAACACCCTTGCCTCTGCCATCTTTAGCCTCTCCTCAGTGACCTTTTGCTTCTCCTCCGCCACTTGAGCATTGTCGAGTTCATTGGCCGCCTGGCGCTGGGCCACCTCAAGCACCTCTTCTACCCTCTCAGCCCAGGCTAGATTTCTAAATCGGGCGGCTTCGGCTTTGGCCTCGACCCTTTGTGCCCGGGCTGCCTCTGCTTGGGCTGCCTCCATAGCTGCCTCGGCTCTCTCTGCTCTAGCCTCGGCTTGACTGGCATTTTCCTGGAATTGGCTGAGGGTAGTCTCGGCCTGGGATAGAGACCTCGGATGGCAACTAAGGAGTTTATCGCCTGTACCCAAAAATTACTCGATTAAGTAGGGAAAATAAAGTCCTTGAAGTCCACAAAGGAAGGACACTTACCCAGAGGTGGGCCGCTTTTCGGAAGAAGACAAGGTCCCTTGGTTTTGAAGGACACTCTGAAGCTCAGGTACATGAACCTGAGCCACCACCCGCTCGGCCCAGCGGCTATGATGCGCCAGGATTGATTGGAAGGAAGGCGCGTCGGCCTCGCCTTCCTCCATGGCATCGACGGATGCTTGAGCCATCGGTGCTGGATCAGAAGCCGATGGCGCCTCTGGCACTTCGGCCGGTAGAGACTCCTTGGCCGTCGCCTCTTCGGTAAATGGGGGACTTCTGGAGTTGGCCCTGCGGCCGAGCCAGCTGGCTCCACCACAGGAGCAGTAGGTGGTGGCGATGGTGCCTTGGTCCTCTGCTCCGGGGAGTCTCGGTCAGGTCAATAGGAGACGGGGGCAGTGCTGTGAAGGCAAACGAGGCCATTCCCTTTCCTCTGCCTCATTCCTTCCTGAGGCCTCTCCGGCCTTGGCCCTTTAAACGACTTTGATGTTGGCCCTCTTCTCGGTAGAGGCCCCATCCACTCGGGTTCTTCTCTTCTTGTGGTGGCTTTCTTATTGTGTGGAGCGATGGTGCCATGCCTGCAGATCAAAGAACATATATATATATAAAGAAAAGATAGAACAAGTTAAAAGGATGAAAAGTTATTGCTCACCGTCGCCAGGAATAAGGCCTGCTAGCCGAAGATTCTCCTCGGCTAGCAGTTGGTTGCATCGAGGAATGTCGATAGTGATCAACTGTTCGAACGCCTCTCGATCTCTTGGAAGAATTATGGGATCCTTGTTTGCCTCGGTGTCGGGATTCCCCACTTGGTTTTTACTCCCTCAATTTGGGCAAAGAAAAACCTATCTTTCCAACCCTTAATGGAAGTAGGAAGATGCAACTTAAGGGCTCTGGTGGGCCTAGGAGTGAAGGACCACCACCCGATTGTTTCCTAAGGGTATAGAAACAACGAAAAAGAGAAATCCTAGCTTCTATCCCATGGATGTGGCATAACACTGGGAAACCGACAAGGGTCCAAATGAAATTTGGGGCCAACTGTGCCAAAGCCAAGGGATATCTATCTAGAATGTTAAGTATGAATGGGTGAATAGGAATACGAAGGCCAGCCTTAAAATAATATTCGTAAAGGGCAACCCGGCCGGGGTAAGAGGAGACTACTCTATCCTCAGGAAGGGGCCGGTAGAGACAAAGATCGGTAGAAATTTGGTATTGAGCCCTGAGATTAATTATCTTTTGGGCAGTCATAACCGAGAGGACTGCCTCACAAGGGAGGGGCCGGCGACAGCCGGACGACGCTGGATGAAGGCCCGTCCGGCGCCGAGCGATTCTTGGCGGAAATCACCTGGCAGCTCGCCGCTGCTCCGCTGGGACACCCTTCGCAGAGGTGGACCAGCTAGGCGCAGGAGAAGATGAAGGTTGAGGAAGATTGGGGGAATAACCACTAGAATCAGAAATTGAACATGAAAGAGATGAAGAGGCCATGGAAACAAAACTAACCTGGAGAGTTCGAGAACTGAGAATCAAAGGCGAAGGGCTCGAATGGTGGAAGATGAACAGGCTCAAGAAGAATTAGAGTAGGGGAGAAGACGAAAGCAGTGAAGGCGGCCTGGATCGGGAGCGATCTTCTTTTATAGACTTGTCTTTTCAAATTGTTCCGTCAGGCTCGCTTCGGCCACGTGCTTGCCTACAATTGGAGGTGGTTACGATAACCACTTGGAGAGCAGCGCACGAAGGGCACCGCCAATGGCAGGATGGTGGTGACCTCACTGCAATGATGTGCTCACCTTTTCGTAGCCCGGTATAGGAAGAAATAAACTCTGAGGCATGCATATTTTTAAAATTTGATAACTATTATCAATGCGAAAGCTAAAAGATTACATATTAATCTATCTAATATGCATCAAGATCATATCTTTGCCTTATATATAGGATCGCTTGATCTAAAATATGCATATAAATAATCATCAAGATCATATCTTGATCCTCAACGTAAGAAGTCATATTTCTTGCATTGAATTATGCCTTAAGGTTTAGGGATCATATCACTTACCTTAAGGGTAGTTGGTAAATCCTTTTGTGCTCTGCAGCCGTTCAATCGTCCGGCCTCTAGTATCGTCCACGCGAAGCCCCGAATGATCGGATTTCTGAGATGCTAGCTCACGGTAAAACGACTTTGCTGATCTTGAATCCTCCCACTTGAATCTTCCTCCAAGATCCATCAAGCTTTTGCTAACACAAGAATCACCAGGATTTTTATTTAACCTTTTTAGAATTACAATCCACGACATGTCGTGTTGTTGTTCTGTGTAATCTGGTGAGGGATGTGCTCTATTTATAGTCTCATTTCAGCCTCCCATTGAATTCTACATTAAGAATTCCATCGTCTGGAAAAAAGCAAAGAGACACCGAACCAAAGAGCCGCGGTGCTTGGTTAATTCGACGTTCGGTGAAAACCAAAGAGACGTGGCGTTTTGTTAATTCTGATGTCGGTGAGAATTAAAGAGATGTGAATTCTAACACTTAGAATTTCATTGCCTGGTTGATTCAAAGAGGCACATTAATTCCACTTTAATTTAACACTTAGAATTCGATGGAAATGGTTTGGAGAGGATTAAATTAATACATTAAATTCTAAATGAGAATTTAATCTCCACATTAGTTATCTCATCATGTGAGATACTTATGCGAGAGGTTTGGGTTCAGATGATGGTTTAGTCTGATCTGAATTTATTGGACTGAACCCACATAGATCATGGTCCTAGCCCAAATTAAATTTGGCTAGTCCTGAATCTATTTAAATCCAAATCAAGTCTAATTTCAAATCAATATTTGAAATTGATTAGTCCTTCTAATAGACTTAAACCAAATTAAATCTTATTCACTTGTACTTAACCCAATTGAGATAATTCAATCGATCAAATTGATTAATTAAATCATATACGATTCTCAATCGTTGATCAGCAAATAGATCATCCTAGGAAACTTCTATGCGTGTGACTCTCTAGGTTCAAACCTAAGCCGGTAGCACAGAAACAACATTCTATACTAATCGATGTGCCCATCTAGCAATGGAACCCGACGTCCGGATAGGTCGAAGAGTTGCCAAGCAAACTCCAAGAACCCTAAGAAATAGTTACCGTATAATTATCCTCTTGACCACAAATGCTAAGGATGGCTTAAGAGCCTGTCAACTCTAAACAGCGAATCCATAAAGTGATTTCAATTTTAGTGATCATGTGACTTTCATATGAAGTGCCTTGGCCAAGGTCTTGCTAAATTGAAACACAAGCAATTCTCCTTTTAACGGGATAGGTCAAATTCCATCTTGATCCACAACTGACTACCACAAGTACTTGACTGCACCCAGTAACCTTTCGTAGCTGGATTAAAATCCAGGTGGTCTGGCACCTAAGTACAATGAGTTGCTTGTAAGTCACCGGTTGTGATCTTCAGGTCTAAAGGATACTTATACCCATATCTTCTCGGATTAACTCTTGATAACAGAGTATCCGGAAATGAGTCACGTTCGTGAAATGTACTCCTACACTTTCACCTATATATCATACTAGTGTCTCTATACTCCTTGGTTAAGAGGACAACCAACAAATATGATATACAACGTCCTATAATTGATAGTACTATGGTCCTGTTATAGTATATCATTTGGTCGCGAACTCTTTTAAGGGCCTTCAAAGTTAAATCCTCCTTTATCATGAAGGAAGATCTGAGGGCTTCATTACTATTAGGAGTTTTAAGAAGATGTTCTTGTAATGAATAAACTGCCAAATAACTTTTATTAATATATCAATTTATATACAATTTGTATTAGCACAATCATCAAATAATTGGCTTTAGGATACAATTCCCAACAAACTCCCACTTAGTTTAAAGCCACTCATTACAGTATCTAATACCCATCTTCAATTTATAGTCATTAAACTCCTTGATGCTGAGTGCTTTAGTAAATGGGTCACCTAGGTTTTTCTTTCATCAATCTTCTGAAGATTTATGTCACCTTGGTCTACAATCTCTCGTATAAGATGAAACCGGCGCAGTATGTGCTTGGTGTGCTGATGTGCTCGTGGTTCCTTTGCTTGAGCTATGGCACTAGTGCTGTCACTGTACAACATGACTGTCCATCTATGGAAGGTGCCACTCCAAGCTCGGAGATAAACTTTCGCAACCACACAGCTTCTTTCGCAGCATCTGATGCAGCGATGTACTCTGCCTCGCACACTGAATCTGCCACTGTATGTTGTTTGGAACTTTTTTAGCAAACAGCTCCACCATTTAGGATAAACACGAAACCCGATACACTTTTGCTATCATCATGATCTGATTGGAAACTGGAATCAGTATATCCAACAAGTTTCAAATCAGACTCTCCATAGACTAACCACTGGTCCTTAGTATTTCTTAAATACTTAAGGATTATCTTAACAACTTGCCAGTATTTTTCTCCTAGATCAGATTGGTATCCGCTCACTACTCCTAGTGAGTATGCCACATCTGGTCTTGTATATGTCATGGTGTACATAATCGATCCCACTACCGAAGCATATGGAATTCGACTCATACGTTCTCTTTCATTAGGAGTTGTCGGACAATCCTTCTTAGAAAGATGAATTTCATGACCTATCGGAAGATAGCCTTTCTTAAAATTCTCCATGCTAAACCTCTTTAGCACGGTGTCAATGTACGTAGATTGGGATAAACCAAGCATCCTTTTATATCTATCTCTATAGATCTTCATCCCTAGGATGTATGATGCTTCTTCCAGATCTTTCATCAAGAATTGTGATGATAACCAAGTCTTTATTCCTTGTAATGCAGGGATATCATTCCTGATTAAGAGAATATCATCTACATATAATACAAGAAATACAATAACGGAATCGTTAGCCCATTTATAAATGCAAGGTTCTTCTTTATTCTTAATAAAGCCATAAGATTTGATCACTTTATCAAATTGTATGTTCCAACTCCTAGATGCTTGATTAAGTTCATAAATAGACTTCTGTAGCCTGCACACTTTAGACTCGTCTTCAGATATAAAACCTTCAGGCTGTATCATATACACCTATTCTTCTAAATCACCATTTAGAAAAGCGATTTTAACATCCATCTGCCAAATCTCATAATCGAAGTGTGCTGCTATAGCTAGCATAATCCGAATGGATTTTAGCATTGCCACAGAAGAAAACGTTTCGTCATAGTCAATACCATAATGTTGACGATACCCCTTAGCAACCAGACGTGTTTTATAGGTCTTAATCTTTCAGTCTGCACCTTTTTTCCTCTTGAAAACCCACTTACACCCTATGGGTTTTATCCCTTCGAATGGGTCAACTAATGTCCATACATTATTATCCTTCATGGAATCAAGTTCGGATTTCATGGCCTCAAGCCATTTATTAGAGTCAGTCCTTTGCATAGCATCCATATAGGTGATCGGATCCTCGTTGTTCTCATCGAGTTCAACAGGATCTTCATTCTGGACCAAGAAACCTAAGTATCTGTCCGATTGATGTGGTACTCTACCAGATCGCCTTAATGGTGCATCTAAAATGGGTTTTGAGTTTGATATAATCAACTTAGATTCTAAGGGTTCACTGGTTTGTGTTGTTCCTTCTACTTGATGAACTTCCTCAAGTTCAATATTAGAGCTATTTGTTCCTTCACTAAGGAACTCCTTTTCAAGAAAAACTGCTCTATTACTAATGAACAACTTTTGTTCTTCAGTATTGTAGAAGTAATATCCTTTAGTTTCTTTTGGATAGCCGATGAAAAAATATTTGTCAGATTTGGGTTCAAGTTTGTCTAATTTTGCACGTTTCACATAAGCCGGACACCCCCAGACTCTCAGATAGGTGATAACCGTTTTATGTCCATACCACATCTCATGTGGAGTTTTAGAAATAGACTTACTTGGAACCTTATTAAGAATATGACAAGCTGATTCTAATGCGTATTCCCAAAATAATATTGGCAAGCTTACAAAACCATCATGAACCGAACCATGTCTAACAGAGTTCGATTCCTTCTTTCCGACATGCCGTTATGCTGTGGTGTTCCAGGAGGAGTCCCTTGGGAGAGAATTCCATTCTCTCTTAAATATATCACAAAGTCATTGAAAATGTATTTGCCTCCTCGATCTGATCAAAGGGTCTTAATATTTTCCTGTTCGTTTTTCTACTTCTTTATGATATAGTTTGAACATTTCAAATGACTCAGATTTATGTCTCATAAGATAGACATAACCGAACCTAGAAAGGTCGTCTGTAAAAGTAATGAAGTAGTAATATCCACCTTTGGCACAAGTGCTCATTGGTCCACATACATCAGTATGTACTAGACTCAATAGCTCTTTGGCTCTTTCACCTTTTCAGTAAAAGATGACTTAGTCATTTTACTAAGAAGACAAGATTCACAGGTAGTTAATAATTCATAATCATCAATTCGAAGGATGCCCTCCTAAGTTAACCTGTTTAATCTGTTCTTATTGATATGACCCAGCCGATGGTGCCAAAGATAAATGTTTGTGATATCAGTTGTTCTAGGGCGCTTACTTGAGTTGTACACTACATTCATAAGCTGTGATAATATATAAATGCCATTAGATAAATGCCCATCATTACAGTGACTCCATTCATAATGATATTCAAAGTAACATCCTTTATTGAAATTTCATAATTACTTTTGGCCAAAAGGCCTACAAAAATTTTGTTCAACAAGAATGTTGGGCAAAAATGATAATCATTTAGTATAATGATATTTCTATTGAAAACTATTTCAAGAACTCCTAATGCCAGTACTGGAACTAATCTTCCATCACTGACATTAAGGAATCTTTCATTGTCCTCAAATCTTCTAGTGACCTGTAGTCCATGCAATGAATTGCAAATGTTAAATGGACTCCCGGTATCCAATACCCAGGTCTGATTATCATATAGAAAAATTACAATGTGTTATCATATAAATACCTTGTTGAACAACATCTTGCCCCTTTTTCTTCTTTGGCCTGTTTGGATCAAGTGTGGCAATGTAAAGAGGACAGTTCTTCCAGTGCCCTTGCATCTTGCAGTGAAAGCATTCAGCTTGACTTTTATCAACTTTCTTCTTCTGCATCTAACCCCTTATAGATGTCCTAGCATGTTGCACCTTATTCTTATTCTTTTTCTTCTTTCCTTTCCCAAAGGGTTGACGCCTACCTTAGATCCTTCAACCATATTAACCAAACCCTT
Organism: Calamus simplicifolius; assembly: GCA_900491605.1. Classification (NCBI taxonomy): domain Eukaryota; kingdom Viridiplantae; phylum Streptophyta; class Magnoliopsida; order Arecales; family Arecaceae; genus Calamus; species Calamus simplicifolius. The sequence goes on along the minus strand of UESW01003880.1, from coordinate 502,133 downwards.
AGAGAGCTGGTTATCCTTCTCAAAGTTCTGTAACAACCCCAATAAACCGTGGTAGTTGACTGCAGGCTTTGTCATTCGAAAATGAGTAAGGAAAGGTCGAAAGGATGGAGGCAAGGAATTCATGATCCCATCTTTTCCCAACTGCTCATATAGGGGAAAGCCGAGCTTGCTTAGGAGTTCTATCTTCTCGATCATATACAATACATGATCAATGACAGGAGATTCATCCCTCATTCGAGCATTAAAAATAGCACAACTAGTCTTGTGCCTTTCAACATCGTCAGGTGTGCCAAAAGATTCATTCAACGCTTGAATGATTTCTTCTGGCTGAGCATTCTCGAACCGGCAACCAAATTCATCGTTCATTGCTGCTAGCATGATGCAACGTACGCTAGTTCTGTCATTGAGCCACTTCTGATAAGTGTCTTTGTCAGAACTTTGGGTGTTTGCATCAGGTATCTTTGGTGCAGGATTATTTAGAATATATAGAATCCTCTCATGCTCAAGGACGATCTTATGTTTTCTGAACCAGCTATTGAAATTTGAACCATTCAACTTGTCACTATCCAATAGGGACCTTAATGATTAAGCTATTAAAATTTGAACCATTCAACTTGTCACTATCCAATAGGGACCTTAATGATAAATTAGTGGCCATTTTCTGCATAAGAAAAACTAAAGTTTATTAGTATATAAATTGATTCAGTCTAAAGACTTGGACTTTTGTTTAAAGATTCTCCACTATTTTGTTCAAATTGGTAGCCTCTACACCCCAATTCGAAGAATTATTCTAAATTTTTTAGTGGACACTAAGATCTACATAGACTACATACAGGCCCAAGTGAAGCTTGACCAACCCATATGCATCTAAGAGTAGGTTCAAAACGAATTGTTTCCCAAAAAATTCTTAGTGTTCAGTTTTGCCCCATGATCCTCTTCAGCAGGCATGGAGTACCTCCACTGAAAGTTCTGGTTAGGTCCAACCATTAAATGATATAATCAGTGTAACCTATCAATAGACAACCAAGCTCGAGTGAAGCTCGATCCACCTGACTGTCTATTTAATAGTTACGCTGATTTATCATATATGAATGATAATTCCGATGGTTGATAAGCACCAGGCATGGAGTACCTCCAATGATTATCAAGACATCGGACTCATTATCACCCACCTTAATGGGAGGCTACGATCTAGTTATCATATAACTATTTCATTTTAAGGACCTAATAATTTTAGAGGATTTAATAATATGAAGATAAATTGACTAATCAAGTTCTCCCACTGAATCTATGAAGTCGGTAGAATGAAACATGATTAAGTCAGGTTATATGGCACCTAAATCAGTCAGACTGATTTCCTTACAGGCATGGGTCAACCAAATCAGGTAAATGATCTGAATCATAAATGGTTCACCATATTGACCAGGTGAGTGAGATCGATGGGAGGGATATGCCATTAACTCGTTAAAGACGCATCAATACGAGTAGCTCCCAATTAAAAACCATTCGATCGTTGATCCTAGAGCAACTTGACAACTCACCTTGACATCATATGGTTAACCAATTTTGATTTGACCATCTAAGAGATTCATGCTCAACCATGGAGCCTAATCTACTTCCATTTGGTTTAATCAAAGAGAAGGACATGATCACTACAACTATTGTTTGATTTAGAGCATTCTTAACCTAATCTAATTAATTTAGATTTGATCAAATACTCTTTTAGTCCAGTTGATTTAAACCTTAGGGTCTAACCCTTTATGGACTCGATTTAGCTAACCCAAAAGATTAAATATATTTCATGTTTACATGTCATATATTTCAATCAAGCATCACTTGCATTATGTTACTATTCATAATTCCTATATTTAGATCATATCTAAAAAGATTATGAATTAATATTTTACATTCAAATAAAACTCTCATAAATATATGTATGTTTCATAACATAGACTACAAGCCTTCATATCTCATATCTATATTTTTATACTAAACATGCAAATATCATGCTTTTATACAACATCAATATAAAACAATTTTGAGAGTGAGTGTAATCTATGTTTTGATGCCAAAGCTCAATTTAAATTTTCTTTAGACTAAGCATCGATGATAAAACAATCACACGGCAATATGTCACAGAATACCTCATTGAATGGGTAATTTAGATTTTTAATCCATCTGTGACCATATGGCCTTGTGATCAGTTTTAGCCATAATAACATAATTAATAAGAACATTAATTTGCATGCAATAAATTAGATCAATATCAAAACCTGGCTCTGATACCATTTGTAAGGAGAAATAAACTCCGAGGCATGCATATTTTTAAAAATTTGATAACTATTATCAATGCGGAAGCTAAAAGATTACATATTAATCTATCTAATATGCATCAAGATCAAATCTTTGCCTTATATATAGGATCGCTTGATCTAAAATATGCATATAAATAATCATCAAGATCATATCTTGATCCTCAACGTAAGAAGTCGTACTTCTTGCCTTGAATCATGCCTTAAGGTTTAGGGATCAAATCACTTACCTTAAGGGTAGTTGATAAATCCTTTTGTGCTCTGCAGTCGTTCAATCATCCAGCCTCTAGTATCGTCCACGCGAAGCCCCAAATGATCGGATTTTCGAGAGTGCTAGCTCGCGGAAAAATGACTTTGCTGACCTTGAATCCTCCCACTTGAATCTTCCTCCAAGATCCACCAAGCTTTTGTTAACACCAGAATCACCAGGATTTTCTATTCTAACCTTTTTAGAATTACAATCCACGACATGTCGTGTGTTGTTGTTCTATGTAATCTGGTGAGGGATGTGCTTTATTTATAGTCTCATTTCAGCCTGCCCATTGAATTCTGACATTAAAATTCCGTCGTTTGGAAAAAAGCAAAGAGACGCCGAACCAAAGAGCCACGACGCTTGGTTAATTCCGATATTCGGTAAAAACCAAGGAGACGTGGCATTTTGTTAATTCCGATGTAGGTGAGAACTAAAGAGATGTGAATTCTAACACTTAGAATTCCATCGCCTGGTTGATTCAAAAAGGCACATTAATTCCACTTTAATTCTAACACTTAGAATTCCAATGGAAATGATTTGAAGAGGATTAAATTAATACATTAAATTCTAAATGAGAATTTAATCTCTCAGACATTAGTTATCTCATCATGTGAGATACTTATGCGAGAGGTTTGGGTTCAGGTGATGGTTTAATCTAATCTAAATTTATTGGACTGAACCCACATAGATCATGGTCCTAGCCCAAATCAAATTTGGCTAGTCCTGAATCTATTTAAATCCAAATCAAGTCTAATTTCAAATCAATATTTGAAATTGATTAGTCCTTCTAATAGACTTAAACCAAATTGAATCTTATTCACTTGTACTTAACCCAATTGAGATAATTCAATCAATCAAATTGATTAATTAAATCATATACGATTTTCAATCGTTGATCAGCAAATAGATCATCCTCGAAACTTCTATGCGTATGACTCTTTAGGTTCGAATCTAAGCCGGTAGCATAGAAACAACTTTCTATACTAATCGATGTACCCATCTAGCAATGGAACCCGACGTCGGATAGGTCGAAGAGTTGCCGAGCAAACTCCAAGAACCCTAAGAAATAGTTACCGTATAATTCATCCTCTTGACCACAAATGCTAAGGATGGCTTAAGAGCCTGTCAACTCTAAACAGCGAATCCATAAAGTGATTTAATTTTAGTGATCATGTAACTTTCACATGAAGTGCCTTGGTCAAGGTCTTGCTAAATTGAAACACAAGCATTTCTCTTTTAACGGATAGGTCAAATTCCATCTCGATCCATAACTGTCTACCACAAGTACTTGACTGCATCCAGTAACCTTTTGTAGCTGGATTAGAAATCCAGGTGGTCCGGCACCTAAGTACAATGAGTTGCTTGCAAGTCACCGGTTGTGATCTTCAGGTCTAAAGGATACTTATACCCATATCTTCTCGGATTAACTCTTGACAGCAGAGTATCCGGAAATGAGTCACGTTCGGTGAAATGTACTCCTACATTTTCATCTGTATGTCATACTAGTGTCTCTACACTCCTTGGTTAAGAGGACGACCAACAAATATGATATACAACGTCCTATAATTGATAGTACTATAGCCCTGTCATAGTATATCATTTGGTCGCGAACTCTTTTAAGGACCTTCAAAGATAAATCCTCCTTTATCGTGAAGGAAGATCCTGAGGGCTTCATTACTATTAGGAGTTTTAAGAAGATGTTCTTGTAATGAATAAACTGCAAATAACTTTTATTAATATATCAATTTATATACAATTTACATTAGTACAATCATCAAATGATTGGCTTTAGGATACAATTCCCAACACCCGGCACTCTAGGGAAATCCCTCTCGATCTCAACAGCCGAGGCGGGCGAGATGATGGTGCTACAGCGTTCGATGCGTCATTAAAGAAGAAATGGCCCCTGACGCGTGGCGCTTGAAGATCAGCCACCAGACAATAAAACACCCCCTTTCGATGGTAAGTGCATGCCCACCCATCTCAGGGGCAGGGGGGCATCTGATGTGGCTAATCATGTCCCTGAGCAGTACGGTAACAACCCGCACAGTTTTTTGAGAAGAGTAATAATTTCAGCTAGTCTCGGCTTCGACTTGGCCTTGGTCTCGGATTTGGCTCAACCTCAGTTTTGGCCTTGGCCTCGAATTCGGCTCGGCCTCGAATTCGGCCTCAGCCTCGGCCCCGGATTCGGCTCGCCTCGGCCTCGAATTCGGCTCGGCCTCAGCTTCGGCCTCGGCCCTGGATTCGGCTTGGCCTCGGCTCTGGTCTCAGCTCCGGCTTCATCGACCGACACCGTTCCAACCCTACCATCCTCAGCCTCGGCCTCGGGTCCTACCCCATGCTATTGGCACGATTTCAGCCACGAAGCCGACTTCGAATACTGAACATATTTAAAACAACTGCCACGTAGCCCACTCACTCGCCTTCTACTAAGATCATGGGCAGTTACGAATACTGTGCAGTTGCCGATATCTGCGGAGCGCCTTTAACAGTCAGGCGCCAACCTACGGAGCCGATCTTAACAGAAGATCAGATCCGACTGTTATCATCAAAGGGTAAGAGGGACCTCCAAATAGGTATATAAGGACCGACCCCCAATAAGGGGAGGACTCTCTCTCTCAAGCTCAACTCTCTCATTGATTTTCTGTTCCCAAGTTGCTTACTTGAGCGTCGGAGGATCCCACCGGAATCACCGGTCCGAAGCTTCTTGCAGGTTCTCGGAGGAAGGAGGCAACCCCATCGCACTTCCGAGGATCTGCAAAGACCTACTGCTCGACGCCCCCTCCAGAAGTAATTTAGCAGCAACAATAACCATACAATACATTTCTTTTTCATATTCTTACGTCACATGCTAGCGCTTTATATTATGACAAAACTATATCACCGTCCGTTGCTTTTTTCTCATGCTATAATTTGGATCTGTTGATACCATTTGTAATGCTTCAAACTCTGCTACTAATCTAATTAACTTATTAGTAGATTAAAATTATATGATTTAAAAATTTAAATAAAAATTAATAGATAGCAAATAAACATTTTTTTTCATTGTAAAACTAATTTTTGAGTATCGAATCCATCAAAGCCATTGCAACCGATTATTTTAGCATATTTTTCTATGCAATTTTTTGCTCCAATAAACGCACACTCGTATGATTTCACTTATAAAAATTATTTTAATATCTTCATATATGGCATAGCCTTGTCTGTTTGTACATCCCATGATTTTAGAGCATGATATATAGTGGAGTTATTGTTTGGACTTCACCTTTTATTTTTTAAAGTACTGTTTGGCTTTGGAGCAACCAAGCCCCATCAATTCTTAGGCCAGCACTAGTCTGAACCTGCGTAAAGATTTCTTCGAGTTCTTAATTTCCAGATGGAGACCACCGTCGGTATTCCCACTTAATTTTGCGTGGGGTGCTACGTGGAGGAAAAACTTCCATCCAACCTTAATTTAGTGGCCACGTATTCGCTGTGACCTTCAAGCAAACATCAAACCTATCCAAATTCCTTTGCGTGTTATAACTCCGATGCCATCTTCTATAGTCCATCGTTGTCTAGCCTGGGTCACCCTTCGCCCTGGGCCATAACTCTAATTAGAGGACCTCGCCGTTGCGATGTTCTCGAACAATTAATATGGTAACCTCTCGAAGGGGGCACCTGTGTACAACCATCACACGGCTGAGGATAATACTCAGGCTTCTGGGAGGAAAGACGCATTGTTACAATGATACAAAAGATTAGATGCAAAGGGTTAACGATTGAATTAAGTAAGGTTTTATATTTAACTATCATAAGCTGCATGCATGATCCAGTGACTTGAAATTCAAGTTATCATGCAACCTGATGTGGCTGATCCAACGCCGAGACCATGAAGGAAGAAAACCAACGGAGCCCCCCTTTGGCCTCCAAAGGGCCCTTCGGCCACGGTAGCGTTTATGGCCTCATAAAGCCACGCACACCCAATTGCTCCATGGCCGACAGCTCCAAGGCCGACAGCTCCAAGGCCGACGGCTCTATGGCCGACAGCTCCAAGGCCGACACCTCCATGGCCGACAGCTCCATGGCCGATGGCTCCTTGGCCGACACCTCCAAGGCCGACAGCTCCATGGCCGACACCTCCAAGGCCGACAGCTCCAAGGCCGACGGCTCCATGGCCGATGGCTCCATGGCCGACGGCTCTATGGCCGATGGCTCCATGGCCGACGGCTCCAAGGCCGACGCCTTCATGGCCGACAGCTCCAAGGCCAACGGCTCCAAGGCCGACACCTCCATGGCCGACAGCTCTGGCCACAGCTCCAAGGCCAACAGCTCCATGGCCGACAGCTCCATGGCCGACTCCTCTAAGGCCGACACCTTCAAGCTGCCAGGCTCGCTTGAGCCATGAACAGTACCATGCAAGTGATCACCCTCGGTCTTTCGTGGAGCCCATCCAAGGGCATGAACGGTGCCACACAAGCACTCTATGATCAAATGCTCTACGAGGGACAACCAAAAAGGTGATGTAGGGACACGTCTGGCAAGCGCCGTAATGATTGGCCA
>UESW01003880.1:450136-492260 GCA_900491605.1 Calamus simplicifolius | reverse complement strand
TTTTTTCTCTCAAAATCCTTCTCTCAATAGACCTTAAAATTTTAGATTGTAGGACCAGTATTATTTGTTTTTCTTTTCCTCTTAAATCAAGGGAGGATTTACCATCATATTTTTGCCTGCACACTTTCTTGATTAAAATAATCTCAGTTATGATGATGAGATTAGATGATTCAATAATCCTAAGGTTGATATATAAAATTTCATACATTTATGATCTTGTATTTATTGAGGCACAACAAGACCTGCTTGCTTTGTATAAAAGGTGTCCATTTAGTATATGTATTTCGTTAGATTAATGGTGATCTTGGATTGTGACATAGTGTTAAATTGTGGCCAGCTAATTTTTAAGAATTTTATTAGTTTCATCAATTTTAGTTGCCAAAAAAAATTTTCATCAATGTTTTCATGAAAAATATCCAGTTAGCAAATGTAAATTTCAAGATCTATGTGTTTGAGATATGAATAAAATACTTATTTTTGGAATTTAGTTCAATGACGTAAGATGAACATAGAAGTTATGAGTGAAAAATAATGGAACCTTTTCATTTAGGATGTATTTTAAGTAATAGATAGATCTAAGATTCTATCAGAATTATGAAACTTTTGAAAAAAGAAGATTTTAAATGAGTTGCACATGCAACAACAATAGTGTCTTAATTCCAAATTAGTTGAAATCGTTTACATGAATCCTTTTTTTCTATTCAACTTGATTTTGAGTCTTTTTTTTTCTAAGATATAAATATTTTAAATCTTTCTTTGTTAGTTTCTTTTATGTAATTTTTAATCTATCTTTTTACCTCTTTTTCTTTTTATATATATCAAATCACTCCTTCGCATAGGTATATTAAATCATATTGTACTTGTCTAAACATATAAACTATTCTTTTTATTTGTCGTCAGTGCTACCTCTACCTTTTTATAAATAATTTTATTTCTTATTTTATCTTTTCTTATTAATAATCTCTCTCAACATTTTTATTTCAGCTACGTTCACATTGAGTGAGTTACATATGGAGAGGCCTAAATCCATTTAAGGTCATAAGAATGATTTTATGTAAAAGGTCAATGGCTGCTTCATTTTTTTTTTCTCCAAGTTAACAGCATATCAATTATTTCCTTTACGTCTTGTTTGGCCTATGTAGTTTTAAAGAGACAACTAAGAGATACATGGTAGAAAATAGCTTTTATGTTTGATACTTTTTTGATGGTGCAATTATGATGTTTGTGAGCCTTGTATTTCATATGAGCCCCATACAGTATGGATACAACTATAACATATGAATGCCATACAATATGCTCTTGTCAATATATTGAACCTCAAAAAGCATATGATTTTATATAGCTAGGGTTTGAGAATAGTAAATATGTTCTTTCCATTTAAAGTAACTTTCAAAATATAACGAGTTATCATAGTATTGTATTTCATACTAATATAATCTACGATCAAAGGGTGGGTCATGGGTTTCAAAATATGAAAATCATGTGATCTCCACATCTACAAATAAGGTTGCATACATATGTTCCCCTCAAGACCTTGTAATGGTAGGAGCCATTCGTACTAGGTTATTCATTTATACTCTATGGTATATATAATAACATTAACATCGTTAAGCTCATCATTTGGTTTTTATTCAAATCCATGGAACATAATCCATAAGATAGCATCAATATTCTATTGAAAAATAAAGAAAAATTAAAACCATCCATCATAAAAAGATTCTTACTCATTCCCCCAAAAAATCACCATCTTATTTCCGAACATATATGATGGTTGCTTTGCTCTTCTTTGTAATTTTCTTTTAGAAAACCTTAATAAGCATAGGGTTGCATCTTAGCTATATCTAATGAGCATCGATATCGGTTATATATTAACATGAGTACAACAGGCAATGCTAGTTTGGGCCGGCTCATCCTAAACCAATGCTAGGATCTGATTGAGATGAAACTATTGAACCATACCCAGGTGACTAAATAAGTTTCTGAAATGAATTTAAGCTATTTTAGAACTATTCATGAGATCTTGTTGTTGACATTCCAGAATTATAGGCTTTCACATATTTCTCAGACAAATTCTTTAAAAATTATATTCCATGCTTGAATTTTAAATACTAAGGTTTCTATGAACACATTGAGCACCTTATATTGTGGCCCCGAGGAAAAACTCATTTACCTGCTTTCCCATTTGAAGATTGTGGGACGCAAACCAGAAAAAAATGAGTTAACCTCTTTTAAAATGTCTTCGAATTAAAAGTTTAGCACTCTTATTTATTTAAAAGGTTGCCATTTTTCAATCACTTCACTTTCTACATGGGATTCTGTGACGTTCTTTATTGAATCGTTGCTTCTCCTTCTTAACATTGTTATTTATTTCTTATAATTAAAATAATAAGCAATATTCTGCAATAATATTTATTTGATATACATTGTTAAATTTAAAATAGCTTCCATAGTTGTTTCATCATTAGCCTCTTTTGGTAAGGCAAAATGGAACTATACAAGGCTATTGATTATCAGCTGTTTGTTTGTCATATAAGTATCCTTTTGTGCAGTTTATCATTATTATTTTTTCTAGTGTACAGAAATATTGGAATCTGATTTTCAAACTCGAATAAAAATTTATGCATGACACCGAAGCATTAATTGATTTGGTTATATAAATTGTAAAGGTCAACATATTTTGCTAGAAGCAGCTTTGTTAAAGCTATTGATTTATAACTTCTTTTTTTTTTTTTTAATGCAATGTTCTTTGTTCTTTTGCTGCAGGCTTTTAATATTTATGAAAGTATATTTCTCAGAACATTGTTTTGCATATATAGTCGTAATTTTGTAGTCAGGAGGAGTTTGCCAATAAACCTTGTTTCTGTAGTTCTGAATGAAATTTATTAAGCCTTGTAAAACCTCAGCATTTAAGAAGAGTAACAGTTAGACTTCCCAAATAATATTGTCTTGAAGGGGAAAAAACCATGTTTCCACCCCTATATGCTGGGAATTTTATAGGCCTTAATTTAACCTAGGAGATAAACTCATCTTTTAGCTTCAGATAGAAATTTTAGTGCCGATCTTTGTTTTCGATGATCATCTCCCTTGTCAGACAGCTATCACAAATCAGCAGAGTGGAACGAACGGAAAAACCTTGCATGGTTCAAGCTCTACAAGCTTCAAATAAGGACAAGAAATCAACTACAAAGCCATCACTGTTTAGGATAAAAGATCACCATCAAAACTAAAGCCACTCTTCAGTCCTCAGAAACCATCAAGTTCTCAATGCACTTGCTCCCAGGCTGCTCCTAACTGGACCACACATGAAACACTGATTCCTATGATGGAGATTGCTGCTGTGATTGAGGACTGGATTGAATCTTTTTCTTCATATCAAAAATGGATGCTGATATCTGACAACTGCATGGCTTTTGATTTCATCAGGTCTTCTAACCATTGCAAGAGGAAGTGGGAGCCACTGCTAGGAGGGTGAGAAGAGCGAACAATTTGGGCTTCAAGCTATGTCTGACCAAGAGGCATTTGATTCAATGGATACTGTTATCAAGGCACAGGAAACTCACTCAGGCTCAGGGGATGGTGATTCAGAAGGCCTTATTGGCAAAGCTGATGTTGAAATGACTGATGCTGATGCTGATTTGGGTAGGTTGCTGATGTTTTTCCCATTCAAGTGTTTCATTACATGAACAAAAGCCACTTACTTATCCATTGTGATCAGTTTTAAGTAGTCCTCAAGCTGCTCCTCTCTCCAAGCATCTCTCTGAAGAAATATGGAAGTTGGAGGAGAAACTTTTTTTTTTCCTCATATAACTTCAGAGGACTTAATCGGTATTGAGGCAGACATAGTTGCTGGGAATCCATTTCATAGACTCCTCAACATTTCCCCATAAAATATTTCCTAAAATTATGTGACAGACAGCATAGCTGAACATGCCTGAATAGGAAGTCCAGATACACTTACTGTAAGCCTAATGTGAAAGTTCGATAATTTTTATAAAAGGCACTTTAGAAGGTATTCTATGGAATATTTGATAAGGTTCTGACTTTTCTTCCCATTAATGCAAGGACTTATTATTAAATAAAAAAGCATGAATCAAACTTTGTAACTAATTGCTATGTCATGCTTCAATACTTCAGTTATCTGTTTCAGGCGATTGTACACTTTAAGTCATTTACATGTGACCTTCTGTACCCATTAACATTTCACTTGCTCAATATCAAATTTTTCCTTCTGTAGCTGTCATTTGCTTTTGTTTCCCTTTTATGGTCATGCATCTAACTTTATCTGGAGTACTTTAAGTTCCAAATTCCTGATTCTTTCATTTTTATTATTTGAACAATTTTGAAATTAATAATTGAATTCTCTCGGAGCAGGAATCCTTTTGTATAAAATGAAATTCAGTAATAAGAAAAAATCTTGGGAAAAAGGAGAACTTAAATATTACAGTGAATAAAGAAAATGTTCAACAAACCTTTTAAGAGATTTTCATAATTCGCAAAGCAGTCCAAGAAGCATTTCTTCAAGATTATAACTTCCAATTTCAGGATTAGGAAAACATAATTTTGTGGTAAACCCAACTGCACGTTTCTTCAATGATTTGGTAAACAGGACTTCTATCTATTTCAAGGAAGTCTTTTTTTTTTCCCCTCTCGAGTAAACTACAAAACACATTGCACTATTGATTTAAATATACTCTTCCTATCACTTGTATTAGTTGTTCTAAAGTCTAAAGCTAGCTTGCCCACCATTACAAAAGAAGGAATGACTTACAGACAAAGTTGAAATGGCATCTTGGGAAATGAAGCATAAATTTTTAACAGTCGTATGCTACCTCAATCCTTAAAATTTTCTTTTAAATTGATTGTCAAATTATATATTTAAAGATTGTATTATATAATTATATTTTAATCGATAAAATAAATGAAGTAGAAATTATTGTAAATAAAAGCCGAAAAGATGAAGTTGTAGACACTAAAGATTAGGAGATAGAATAATTTTGATTAAATTAGTGTTAGAAGAGTAATTGATTAATATTATTAGTATTTATGCTTCTCAAGTAGGTTTAGACAATGTTACAAAACAAAGTTTTGGAAGGACATGGATAAAATAATTCAAGAGATTCCTAGTTAAAAAAAATATTTATCAAGAGATATTTGAATGGACATGTAGAAAAATATGGCTTAGGTTTTGAAAGAGTATATGAAGGTTATAATTTTAAAAATAAAAATGAAGAAAAATATCATTTTAGTATTTATAATAGCATATAATTTATTATTAGTTAGCACGTGTTTTAAAAAGGTCTTCCATGTAATAATTTTTTAACATGGATATAACACTAGTCAAACATATTTTTTTCTTAGTAAAAAGATAGATCAAGTTTTTTTTGTAAAGATGGTAAGACTATAGTAGGTGAGAATTTAGCTATGCAATATAAATTGATGTTTATATATGTTTGTATTTAGAAATGAAGGAGGAGGGCCAAAAAGTAAAAGAATATGGGATTAAGTGGTAAATTTTGGAAGAAGAGCACTAATAACTTTTAAAGATAAAAGGTGAAAAAAGGTAAATAGAGTTTATATAGATAAATCAATTTCATACAGAAAGAGATAGAAAATAGTATTAAAAAGAAGCCATAAAAGTACTAGGAGAGTTAAAAGAAAAGAAGCTATATAATAAGAAAACCTAGTGATAGAATGAAAAGATTTAATTAGTACTAAAGAATAAAAAAATACTACAAAAAATTACCTAAATGTAGGAATAGAGAAGCATATGAAACTATAAGATGATTCAAAAGAAAGTTAAAAAGGTGGCACGAAATATTAGATTAGAAGCATATAAAGAATTATATGGCAAGCTAAAAATTAAAATAAAGATATATATATAAAGAAATGATCAAAAATATGAATTAAATAAAATATTAAAGATAATGATAAAATAAATTAGTTAAGGAAGATAAGATCAAGAAAATATGAAAAATCTGTTTTAATAAATTAGTAAATAAAAATTACGTAAATAATTTTTAGGTGCCTTTCTAGTTTCATTGAAGATAGATATATGACTTATACTCATAAAATTAGGGTATCAAAGGGAAAAAAACTATGAAAAAATGAAAATAGAAAGAGAAATAGGTCATGATAAAATTTTCATGAAAGTTTAAAAATATTTAGGTGATAAATTTATTTAAAAAATTTTAAAAATTAAGATGATACTTGATGAATTGAAGAAGAGCACTATAGTATTAATTTATAAGAATAAAAAAATATCAAAAATTATTCTAATTATTGTAGTATTAAGCTCAAAGTCATACTAAGAAACTTCTAAAGAGTATAATTGAGCATAAATTGAGATGTACTATAAAAAATAAAGAATCAATTTAACTTTATATTAGAGAGGTTGACTACAAAAGCTATTTTTTTATGAGATTAATAGAGAAGTATATAGAAAATAGACAAGATCTTCATTTGAAGAGTTTTTAGAAAAGTTTTATAGTGGCTACTAGAAAAGAAATGAGTACTTATTAGATATATTGACATAATAGAAAATATTTATATGATAAAGTGGTTACTAGTATAAAACTGATAATAATATCAGTGATTTCTTAATTATAGTGGGTTTACATTAGAGATCTACTATTAGCCTCTATATTTTTACATTAGTTATATATAAGCTTACAAAATATATGTTGGGTAAATAGGCTAATAGGCCTAAATACCCTAATTGACCTTGAAAGCCCATCACCTCCCTTTGTGTGTGAATGAGAAATAGTGAGGACATTTAGTCCCACATTGAAAAAAACAAGAAAGGAATGTTCACTTAATGAAAATCTCTTCCTTGAAGCTTAAGTTCCTTAGGCTCACCATAAGTGGAGAGCTTGAGGGTGATGCTACGCATCACCCCCGCGCACGCGTGTGTGCGAAGGGCACTTTGTAGGTGCACTTTGCACGTGCGCATCATCGCGAGAAGCTTGAGGGGCTTTAAAAATTTTTTTAGATCATGAGGATCCGATGATGGAGATTGATCGGATTAAGATAAAGGGCTAAGATCAATTGACCGTTGATCATCGGATCAGGATCAGAACTGATCGTTGATCGATCGGATGAAGGGTCGAGATGCGGTGATCAAATCATGATCGTGATCTCAATCCAACGGCTCGCACCTGTTGGTTGATCGGTCAACAGGATCGTTGGTGATAAGGCGCTCGTCCGATCCTGCGGTTGGTGATAAGGCGCCCGTCCGATCGTACGATTGGAGATAAGGCATCGTTCGATCAGGCCGTTGTGATAAGTGATCTTGAAACAGTGTATCAAAGCCGTGTAACCACCTATCTGATAACGTGATCATCAAATCATGATGGTGAAAAGGCATATCAGGATGAGGATAGGCTTATTTGATCGATTGATCATCATATCAAAGGATAAATCGGTGTATCAAAGGCATCCTTTGATCAAATCCGATCAATTAAACCAAAATCAAATTAAATCGTAGGGTTGCTTCCAAAGGGCACCTAAAATCTATAAATAGGATCCTAGACCCAAGCATTTCATTCATTCCGAATTGAGTCCTCTCTTAGGCATTTGCATACTTTCCTAAGGATAGTATAGCAATAGTGCATTAAAAAGAGAGTAGCATTTTTGGTTCAAAATTTTTGGTGAATTGTAGTGCTGCTTTCATCAAAAGGAGACTATTGTATCCTGAGAGACAATCATTATACTGACCGTAAGCACCATTGCAGGACAAAATTATCTTAAGGACATAGAGTATAACTCTAGCCTCAGTCTTATCAATTAGGTAGCCACCGTCTATCACCCAGCAATCTTAAGACAGTTTTTCTTGCTACCACGGAAGTGCTGCTGCAGATGGCTACTATGACGACATCTGTTCAAGCCGAGAGACCAAAGAAATTTTCTGGCACGGACTTCAAGAGGTGGCAATAGAAGATGCTGTTCTACCTTACAACTCTAAATCTAGTCAGAGTACTGAATAAAGATCCACCTGTCCTAAAGGAAGGAAAGACCTGTAGGGAGAAATAAACTCCGAGGCATGCATATTTTAAAATTTGATAACTATTATCAATGCGGAAATTAAAAGATTACATATTAATCTTATCTAATATGCATCAAGATCATATCTTTGCCTTATATATAGGATCGCTTGATCTAAAATATGCATATAAATAATCATCAAGATCATATCTTGATCCTCAATGTAAGAAGTCGTACTTCTTGCCTTGAATCATTCCTTAAGGTTTAGGGATCATATTACTTACCTTAAGGGCAGTTGGTAAATCCTTTTGTGCTCTGCAGCCGTTCAATCATCCGGCCTCTAGTATCATCCACGCGAAGCCCCAATGATCGGATTTTCGAGAGTGCTAGCTCGCGGAAAAATGACTTTGCTGATCTTGAATCCTCCTACTTGAATCTCCCTCTAAGATCCACCAAGCTTTTGCTAACACCAGAATCACAGGATTTTCTATTCTAACCTTTTTAGAATTTCAATCCACGACATGTCGTGTGTTGTTGTTCTGTGTAATCTGGTGAGGGATCTCCTCTATTTATAGTCTTATTTTAGCCAGCCCATTGAATTCTAACATTAAGAATTCCGTCGTTTGGTAAAAAGCAAAGAGACGCCGAACCAAAGAGGCGCGGCGCTTGGTTAATTCCGACGTTCGGTGAAAACCAAGGAGACGTGGCGTTTTGTTAATTCCGACATTCGGTGAAACTAAAGAGATGTGAATTCTAACACTTAGAATTCCATCACCTGGTTGATTCAAAGAGGCACATTAATTCCACTTTAATTCTAACACTTAGAATTCTGATAGAAATGGTTTGGAGAGGATTAAATTAATGCATTAAATTCTAAATGAGAATTTAATCTCTCAGACATTAGTTATCTCATCATGTGAGATACTTATGCGAGAGGTTTGAGTTCAGGTGATGGTTTAATCTGATATGAATTTATTGGACTGAACCCACATAGATCATGGTCCTAGCCCAAATCAAATTTGGCTAGTCCTGAATCTATTTAAATCAAAATCAAGTCTAATTTCAAATCAATATTTGAAATTGATTAGTCCTTCTAATAGACTTAAATCAAATTGAATCTTATTCACTTGTACTTAACCCAATTGAGATAATTCAATCAATCAAATTAATTAATTAAATCATATACGATTCTCAATCGTTGACCAGCAAATAGATCATCCTAGGAAACTTCTATACGTGTGACTCTCTAGGTTCGAACCTAAGCCGGTAGCATAGAAATAACTTTCTATACTAATCGATGTGCCCATCTAGCAATGGAACCCGACGTCCGGATAGGTCGAAGAGTTGCCGAGCAAACTCTAAGAACCCTAAGAAATAGTTACCATATAATTCATCCTCTTGACCATAAATGCTAATGATGGCTTAAGAGCCTGTCAACTCTAAATAGCAAATCCATAAAGTGATTTCAATTTTAGTGATCATGTGACTTTCACATGAAGTGCCTTGGCCATGGTCTTGCTAAATTGAAACACAAGCATTTCTCCTTTGTTGGTCCAGATAGCAACCCAAGAGGGGGGGGTGGGGGTGAATTGGGTTTTTCAAAAATTTAAACTCTTTTGAAAATAAACCCCAGCGGAAATAAAAACTTAGATTCGCACAAATTAAAACAGAATATGCACAAATAGAGAATTAAAGATAATGAGACAATCACGGCAAACATAGGAGATTTTATAGTGGTTCGGTGTACCTACACCTACGTCCACTCCCAAGTATCTCTTGGGTCCACACTATAATCAATCTGATTACAGCAGAGTTGTTTTGCAAGCTCACAACTCGAACTTGTTTTTTCCGGGTGCACAACGAACCCAGCTGGTTTTCAAGGCTCACCAGCACAAAACCTTACACCACAAGCAAACTGCTTGCACAAGGCTAACAGCCTCAATGGAATCAATCCTCCGATTGACCCAGCAAACAATAATCGTTTTTACAAAACAAAGGCTCCTCCAATGAGCAAATATACAATGATAGAACACGAAATAAAGAGATAGGAATCAAAGCCTGATTTGCAGATCTTGGTGGCTTGCTTCTTCTCTTCTCTTGGGTGGATCTTCCTTTAGAATGCTCTTGAAGCTCCGAAGATCAGAAAACTAGGGCTTGCTTCTTTTCTTGAGATTTCTTCAAAATGGAGCTATGAAAGCTTGGAATCTCTCTCTTTTCTTTTAGGGAATTAGTATAATCTTTCCTCTCGAATTTTCCTCTTTTCTCTTTTGATTTTCTGATGGGTTTCTAAGATTTTTCTCTATTCTTGTCTTTTTGTCTCTCTCTTTTCGGATGCAGCAAACCCCTTCTTATAGATCAGTTTAATCCATAAATAGTTTAAAACTATCGTTAGAAACAAGTGTAAGAAGGATTAGAACCAAAAATAGCAATAGCCGTTGGGATTAAAAAGATAAAAGTAAAGTTTAGAGTCGTTCTGACAGTTCTGGAGTCGCGTCTGACATTCTGGAGTCGGCTCTAACTTTTCTGGAGTCGGCTCTAAATCGAAAATCCCCAAATCGCTTGAACTGGAGTCGTCTCTGACTTTTCTGGGGTCGACACAAAAATCTTCTGGAGTCGACTCTAACAGTCCGGGAGTCGACTCTAAGTCGTGGCCAGAAAAACCATCGTTCTGTCTTTTCTGTTGGAGTCGGCTCTAACAGTCCAGGAGTCGACTCTAAGTCTGTGCCGATTTTCGGAGTCGACTCTGCGATTCCATGTGTCGACTCTAATGTCTGCAATCTTACCTTGACATTAGATTCGAACTAGAACTTGATTTGTCTTATAATTTTGATTAATAAATCATATCATAAACTGAAAAACTTAATCAAAATCATTAGTAACTTCAAATGTTATACTCAAATAGTTTTGTTAATCATCAAAATCAACAATTGGGTCAACAATCTCCCCCTTTTTGATGATGACAAAAACTTTGAGTATATGCATTAAAAATTCATTTGAATTAAGAGTTATAGACATTGTTAAAGCTTTAAAACTTCCTAACAGAGAATTTGATGCCAATTTTCAAAATGAACCAAAAAAGATACTTGAGTTCTATTATAAACATCAATCAAGATGATTTAACTTTACGTAGGAAATTATTAAGCTCCCCTGCATTGAATAACTCCCCTATGTAAATAAACTAAATCGATTTTTGATACAAATTGATTAGAATTTATAAATCTCAAAATTTTTCTCCCCCTTTTTAGATATGCCAATTGATTGAAATCTTATATTCCTTTAATCTTATATTCTTCCATTCTTATTTCCTTTATGCATATACAATTTTCTCTCCCCCTTTTTTGTTATCAGCAATAAGGTGAATTTAAAAACAATAAAGAAGGTTATCAGAGCGAGGTTGTTGGTTCATTCAATCATAGAGATGGTAATTGGTTCTCATAGACAAATTTGCAATAAAAGGATAATTGTATTTCAATGCAAGATTCATTACATGTGTCAATTCAAGTACATTCACAGTAAAGTAACATATTCAAGTATATTCACAGTAAACCAAAATTCCTAGATACAAGCTATCAAAGTAAAGAAAGCTAGAAATCCTAAGATACAAACTAGGATAAGACAGGGTATCAAAATCAAACATGCTTGTAAACAATTTTCTTCAAATGACCAATCATTTCCATAATCTCATCTTTTTGGTCTTTCTTAAATTTTTCAAGACAAGCTTCAATTTGAGTGACAGCAACATCAATATCTTTCTTCAACTGACCAGTAGCATCTAAATAGACTCTTGATCCATCTGCTATCCCTTCTAGCCTTTCAAAAATCTTTTGAAGCTCAGATGACATGGCATTCACTGATTTATCCAAAGTAGAAACTATCATGTCAAGCTTAGCAGATATCAATTTCATTTCACTTCTCATTTCCGAATCATGCTCAGTCAGTAGGGCTCTGAGCTGATCAAGCTGCTCCTCTGAAAATCTTCCAGATACCAAGGCTGACTGATGTGGAGGTGAAGGATGAGTGCTCGGTCCAGCCTCTGAAGGTCCAGCAGTAGATGGTCCAGGAATATCCTCTGCTCTGGCCTCCTCAACTCTAACTTCCTCTGCTCTGGTCTCTTGTCCTCTTTTTATCCAAATATCATTCTCTTTTCTGAAGCCCATGCGGTGAATTGTAGAGACACTGTAGTAATCAGTATGCCTTAATTTCCTTAGTGGCTCATTATCCATTATTAGCACACCTTGGCTTCTAAAAACTAAGGTCAGAATCATACCATATGGCAGTGTTGATCTCTTCTTGGTTGCTGCTTCTGCCATATAGCCAATCATCATTCCAGCTAAATTAACAGGCCTTCCAGTAATGATACAGTCCATCAACAAGATATCTCGCTCCGAGACATATTCAAACCTTCCAATTTTAGGAAACAAGATTCTTCCACAAATATTATGAAGTAACCTGAGTTCCAAATTTAGTTGATTAGCCATGATTTCTTCAAACTCAGATACTTCTCTCCCTAACATCCTAGATAGGGCACCTCCTCTATCATCATGTTGATACTCAACTAGTCCAATAGTAGGCATCTCCAATAAATTTCCAAGAGTCTCGGCCGTGATTATCACTTTGGTTCCTCTTACAAAACTCACTAAACCTCCCTCTCCTCTACATAAATCATTGTAGAATTCTCTCACAAGGGCAGGGTACGTAGGAACATCCAAAGAGCAAACTTTCTCCCATCCCATTTCCTTCAATAATCGGCCAATAGCGAAGCCCTCCGAAGCAAAGAAATCGAAATCTACTTTTCTTCCAGTTGTAATGGCCTTACCCGCTAATTGATCTACCGTGGAGAAGATGGTGAAGGTGGAGAAGCATCTTGGGTGGCAGATGATGAAGACGGTGAGGGTTGCCTACGAATCGAGTCGCTTCGTGGGAACGGTCGATCCACCAACGATAGCACGCTTCTTAGGAGCCATAGGATTGATTGGAATGAGTTATTGAGAGATTTGAGGGGTTTGGAGGGGTTGGAATCGGTTTGGAACGGCTTTAGAAAGGATTAGGAGACGATAGGGTCGTTTGGGTGTCGACTCCGCCTTTTTATTTTGACCTAGTTCCACTTAGAGTCGACTCCCGCAAAGCGAGGTGTCGGCTCCGGACTAGAAATCTGTCAGCGCCCGAATTAGAGTCGGCTCTACAGAAGCCGGAGTCGGCTCTAATTGCCCAGACAGAACATCAAAATATGAAGGTGTCGACTCCACAAACTG
Organism: Calamus simplicifolius; assembly: GCA_900491605.1. NCBI lineage: Eukaryota > Viridiplantae > Streptophyta > Magnoliopsida > Arecales > Arecaceae > Calamus > Calamus simplicifolius. The sequence goes on along the minus strand of UESW01003880.1, from coordinate 479,028 downwards.
CAGGTGTCGACTCCAATAGTTTCAGTGAAAAATTTAAATTTCAAGGATCTGAAACTAATCAAATTGATCAATAAATTCTAGATAAATGTTCCTTATCAATTGGGGAAACAATGAATCAAATTTCTAGATAAATTTCCTTATTGAACATAGAGGATTTTCAAGAAATTAATGAAGTCTAGATAGTTGTTGTCCTTAAGAGTTTCAGAAAATCATTCTAAAGGATCACAAACTCCTAATTCTCCTCTAAGATAACAAAATCTTTCCTCACTCAAAGGTTTGGTAAAAATATCAGCTAATTGATCATTAGTATTAACATATTCAAGACAAACATCATTGTTACATGTTCTCTAATAAAGTGATGTCTAATTTCTATGTGTTTAGTTCTTGAATGTTGATTGGATTCTTAGTTAGATTGATGGCACTAGTATTATCACATCTAATAGGAATTTTATCAAGTGTGATACCATAATCTTCAAGTTGTCGCTTAATCCAAAGGATTTGAGCACAGCAACTTCCAGCTGCAACATACTCTGCCTCAGCAGTGGATAATGCAACCGAATTTTGCTTCTTGCTAAACCAAGAGATTAAGTTACTTCCTAAAAGTTGGCATGCCCCACTTGTACTCTTTCTATCTAATTTACAACCAGCATAGTCAGAATCAGAATAAGCAATCAATTTTAAGGTTGAGTCTCTAGAATACCATAATCCTACATTTTTAGTTCCATTTAAGTATCTAAAGATTCTTTTAACAGCAATAAATGTGATTCCTTAGGATTAGATTGATATCTTGCACATAGTTTTTTTATTTTTGATAGATCATACTTCCAAAGAAGAAAGGTCAAATCTCTCTTCTTTCTTATCCAAGATCTCAACATCATGAAGAAGATTTTCTTTTAACTACTTATTATCAAATATTTTTTAGAAAGGAGCTCTAAGGGCATATTTCAACCTTCTCAATGCACATAATTGAAAGATAGGAGCTGCCATAAATCTTTTGTCAAATTCAATAAATAACATCATGATGGTCTTGTTCTTGGGTCCATCATAATTCAAATATGAATTGTATTAGCATAAAATTTGAGATATTGCAAATAGTAATGCAAATAGGGTTATTGCAATGTCCTATGGAATGTAAATACATCACTGTAGGAGAGATCTATTTTGAAAAAGCATCACAGAATGACCTAGTCAAGCTAGTAGAAATTAGAAATAATCTTTCTAATCAACTCCATGTCCCAAGCATGCAAGGAGATTTTAAAAGTTTCAATAAGACCGATGTCATTACTTGTGAGGCACACCTCTCATGGATAAACGATAGTTTAATAAAAATATTAAAATTCTTGATGTACTTTGCATCTTACCTATAGGCTAAGAGGTGGCTAATTCAGAAAGAAAAAAATGGAAAAGGAGTTATATCTAAAAGCTTTCCACATATGGTTCACATCTAATTGAATGATGTTGCCAACATGTCGAATTTTAGTGTCTTGCACCCCTTCCCTTTTGTTAAACTAGATACCTCTCTATAAGCCTTTTCACATTTGATAAGTTCCAAATACCTTAGCTTGGGCTACTCAGATGAAATCTTAGATCAAATGGGAGCCTTAAAATAACTATTCATCAATTTCAAAGGTACATTAATACATAACAAGACAAAAGTTATGATTTATATAAATATTTAATTACATATGACACATAAATATAAACTATTAACTTGCTTATCAAGTTTCGGTCAGGTCATGTTGGATCTAGAGTTGTATGTGGGTTCACAAATTGAGTTGGTATTTTCAAACCTAAGCCTATTGACCAACTTTACCAAGTTGGATTGAGCACAATTGATGGTGCACTTATAACTTAAAACTCCAATGCAAAGAGAGTGCTCTCCTAAAAAATGTATTATAAAATTATACAAGTGCATGGTCACTCTCTTGAAGCTGGGCTTCCCATCCTTATTTTGTTGCGATATAGAATATGCAGAATTTTAGTAATGGAAAATAGGCAACTCAAACCAAACATTGATTGGAATTAATCATAAGAAGCTTGATTACTTTATTGGATCTTTCCCTATGAACTTGGGTCAATTTATTCAGTTAACTTGGTTTTAGATATTGGATTGCAAGAGTTTGTAAGAAATCACCTCTATGGCAATTACTTATTTAACTTATCCAACCCTTATTTTAGTTTTCCATATGCATGCTTATTACCAAGCTATCATTTTTCTCGAGGTCTACTCTACATGTGTTTGGTCTAATTCACACATAGAAAGAGAAAGAGGGGGGGGGGGGGGGGTTCAAGCTTGAGAGGCATTGTTGACCCTTTTCCTATCAACTTAGCTTACATGAATAATTCATTGGTTAACATGTCAAACAACTTTTAACAGGATCATATCTATTTAAATAAAATTATAATAAGCAATGCTAGAGTAAGTCATATTAATTTAACATGTGTGCTATAAAAGAAAGCATAATTGGTTTACAAGTCAAATAATTTTTAAGGAGCAAATTCATGCACACAAAAGTATAAGAAGCAATGCTATAGTAATGTATTAAACCATACTATTGTAACATATGGATATAAAAGAGAATAGTATAAGTAAGACACAATATATTTTTGCTTAAATGCTAAACTTGACCATTTACCCAGCATTTCTCAAAAGCATTAAAATATAATATCCCTATCAATTACATGAAAATATTTGATCTATGATAAACATCCAAGTTACAAGGGATAACTTAATATTAGTAGTGAACCTTAAGATAAAATTAACAATATTTAATGCCCCTGCATAGAGTTAGAACTTATAGTGTAGCTAGTATCAGTTGAAGGCCCAGTACATGATGATGATGATGTAGTAGACACAAAATTAGAGACATCCATTGGAGGAAAATACATTGGCACTGGCATCTTGGATGGTAAATTTGGTAATGGTGCATCAAAATTGAGGACATGAATTGCTTGCCGTATTGATGGTCTTAAATTGTAATCAGGATGAGCACACCACAATCCTACAATTATGAAGCGTTCCATCTGTTGCTCATCAAAATCCATCTTTAGCTTTTCATCCACTGCAGTCAAACATATATTTTTTCCATAAAGCTCCCAAACCCACTCTATCAAGTTTACCTTGGCCAACTGCTCCTTTATATCAACCGGTTTTCTACCACACGCAATTTCCAATATAACTATTCCAAAGCTATAAACATCAGATTCTTTGCTTGCTTTTCCTGTTAAATTATACAAAATATTTCAATCAAGATTAAGAATTTAAACATCAGATTATTCATTTTTAATTTAATTGAAATGATAATAACTTTAATTTAAAAAAATGATGTTTAACTAAAGATGTTACCAAAGTCCAACACTACCAATGAATAGATATATACAAAAGAAAAAAAACCTAGGATTGAATACCTCATGTTTTTTTTGTTCATCTACGTTTGTGCGCGGATGCTGCTGCCTTGATTTTGTATGCAAATGCATGTACATGTGATCAAAGAGTCATGATACTCTTAGGTAGCCAGACAAATAAAATTACTAACTAAGACCCAAGTCATACATGGTTAACGCTCAAGAGGTTAAACAAGGTCCTTAACTGAAGGATGGAATAAGTTCACAAGAAAAATTGTAGAACCAATAGCTTAAGCGAAACGGAGCTTGAGAAAAACTTTTTTTAGACCCAACGAGGTTATGAGTACATTCAATTCAAAGTGATATTAGCCGTGCAGCCCGGCCTAACTCATCCTGGATTAGGTCTGGAGGTGGGCCTGGGCTAGCCCAAGGCCCATCAAACTCGAGTTAGAGTTTTCTAAACTTCTGGCTGGGCCTGGTATCAAAATTGAGGCCCATATTAATGTTGGGCTAGACTCCAATAGATGACTGGCCTGACACAAGCCCGGCCTGAACCCAAGCCCAATCTAGTCCCAATTATGGAGCCCAAATTAGGCCCGATTATGAAGCTTTTTATTGGATTGGTTGAGTCTTAATTTAGTTTTAGTTTATACAAAATTGAATCCATGCATTTATTACCTATGCAAACAATAATTTATATATACTTTAATTTAGTCTAAGCAAATAATCTATATGTCTAAGCAAATTTTGTAAAATTAATTATCAAATTTGGATCAAAATCAGGTCAGCCCAATGGGTTTGGGCCGGACTCAGGCTTGGGCTTGGGTTGAGCTTATGCCTAAGTTTGATAAAAATTTTTTGACCTTGGCCCAGCCTAAAATCCGAAAAAAAAAAAAAAAAAAAAAATTGGATTGGGCTTGCGCAAGGTTCTAGCCTGATCTGACCCCGTCCACTTTGAGCCCTATCCGAATTCCTACGAAAGGTATATACGAATGCATCTAAAAATTTATTTATCTTAACAGTACCGGTTGCAGCACAAAAATACAGAAATTCTTGCAGTATTCGATGCAGAGGACTATTAAAGTTGCATAATAAGTGTATTTTGTATGATAAAACTGATCTGTCTATAAATAAAATTGGGAGAGTGACAACACCTAATTAAAACATTCTCTATTATAATTTTGAATAAAAAACATGAAGTTAAAAGAGGCTTCAAATCAAACTGCTGTAAAATAATTTTCATTACCTGTGTAGCATATTCAGGCGAGATGTATCCTCTCGTCCCTGCCATGACAGTTGTTTGCATGCTTCTGTCATGATCTACGAGCCTTGCCAACCCAAAATCACCAAGCTTGGCATTGAACTCTGAATCCAGCATCACGTTGCTTGGCTTCACATCTCTGTGAACCACGGACTGCTCCCATTCTTCATGAAGATAGAGCAACGCTGAGGCCAAACCCAATGCAATCTTGCATCTCTCTGGCCATGTAAGCAATCTTTCCTCGCCGTATAGATGGTAGTCGAGGCTTTTGTTTGGCATATACTCGTAGACAAGCAACAAGTCACCCTTTTCATGGCAATAGCCAACGAGCTGAACAAGGTTGCGGTGCCTTAACCGGCTTATGATCGTGACTTCTGATACGTATTCCTTGATCCCTTGCTTAGAACCTCTAGAGATCCTCTTGATGGCTACTTCAAGTTGCGAGTCTTGAAATACTCCCTTGTAGACCTCTCCAAATCCTCCCTCCCCTAGCTTCCCCTCCATTGCAAAATTTCTGGTTGCCCTTGCCAACAAACTATAGGAAAATCTTTTGGGCCCATGCCCTCTCTCGAATTCTAATTGATCGATGGATAATTCGAGAGCCATCTCGTCTTCTTTTATCCCTCATTGGTTTTGTTACGCCACATTAGAAACCACACCGAACCCAACATGGACGGCAGGCCGATACCAAGGACTAACCCCAACACCAACGCCGTCTTGCTCTTTGTCGGAGGACTGGGAGAACTCAAATAGGAGGAATTGAAATCCCAGGAATAGATGCTATGTGACTCGTTGGCGCCTCCTGTCGCAGCTGAGAAACCAACGGCTACCTCCTCTGGCAGGTACTTCCTCAAGTCCACGACGTAATACAGGCTCCAATTCCTCCGAGGATCTGAATCGTTGCTGAGGAAGACGCTCAAATTTTGGGTGATAGCGTCGTAATTCACAGTTGTAGGAATTGCACATTATCTCTAATGCTAGCGTTCAAGTCCACGTGCGTTCTGGAAAAGATCGACCAAATGTCGATGCCCACATGGTCGGAGCTCGAATCGTTGGTCCTACTGTTTTGGTAACTATCAAATTCGACAGCCACGATCGTATGTTGTATACATATTCGCTGTCATCGAAAAATAGTCCGAGAGCTGGACCGAATGCACGCGTTGGTTTCTCAAAGGGAAAGGTGAGAGGAAGAAAGCAAGCCCATCGCCACTTACATTTCGTCCAAAGCTGTCGATAACGAATCTGAAATTTGTTGTGAAGTTGGCAAGCGTTCCTGAAGCTTTGTCCCAGAGATGCACAGCTTCAAGATATGTGGCACTTCCAGATCTATTTTTTAGACCTTGGTGTCACGCCCAGACCCAAAAAGTTTGAGCTAGGGTGACAACCCGCCGCATGCCAGGCATGCAAGGCGTCTTGACTTATCACATAAATCAATATAAATCAAATTTCATATCCAGGATTTATTACAAACCAGAATTATCAGTCTTGGGCTATTGCCCTACACACCAACAAATCTGAACTAAATCAATATAATAAAACTAAGTCTTCTTAATAGAAACTCTTCTATCTCAATTATCCATCTTCATTCCTGAGGCTCTGAAAAACATTATGAGAATTTTATGAGCTCACACTCAATAAGTAAGCCTAATATAATTTCAAAATTTCATTTATCAGGCTATCATTAGGTTCATGTCATCAGATCAATTAGTTTGAAACTTATTCAATAACAATTACATTGTTTATACTGTCATTATTTTTCTTTATGTGTCCCACGGCCCTACAATACATATCATGTGTAGCCCTCTTAAACATCCCTAAGAGGAAGGGTCCTGGTACCAGTGTCTGTCATCTGTCATCTGTCATGTGATAATCTATCATGTGTGAATCTGTCATGATAATGTGTAGCCCTCTTAAACATCCCCTAAGAGGAAGGGTCCTGGTACCAGTGTCTGTCATCTGTCATCTGTCATGTGATAATCTGTCATGTGTGAATCTGTCATGTGATGTGTAGCCCTCTTAAACATCCCCTAAGAGGAAGGGTCCTGGTACCAGTGTCTGTCATCTGTCATCTGTCATATAAGAGAACCGCGGTGACACATAAAGTTTTACTGTCATTATCATGATTACATATTATCATAGTAATAACATGATTTTGCCAAATTAGCATAATTATATTTAACTGTAATTTCACAGTTCATAAATTAAATAATTAATAAAATTATAATACTTGACTTACTTACCACAGTACACGAATTTCACTTGATAACCCAGCTAATTGGACTCCTGGGCACCTACAGAATCATTTTCCATTATTAAATTTCTAAAATCTGAATTATAAAATAATTCTTAAACTCTACCCAAACCACTTCACGGGCCCAACTTTGGGCTTGAATATCTCTCAATGTATACACCCAAATAGGGAAATAAAATTATTCCCAGAAACTAGAATCAATCCTGATTCGGGCCATATATTTATTTTGTCATTCTCGGCCCGATACAGGGCCCAAAACTGCTCAAACTGGGCTCAGAGACGGCCCAACAAGGCCCAACACTCAAACGGCCCAATCGGCCCATTTATCTCTATTAACCCAGCTCCTCTGTTTCAAAAGAAACAGAGGAGCCGGATGCCGTGCCGGCGGCCAGGGCCGCCGCCGGCCAAATTGGAGGCGGTCCGGCCGCCGTTGGCCGGACCGTGGCCGGCCGCCGCCGTGGCCAGCCTCCCCCACCCTCTCTCTCTCTTCAATTTGTTATTTTAAAGCTTTCTTTCTTCTTCTTCTTCCGCGTGTCTTCCACGGTGCCGGCGCCAATTCCGGCCAAATTGGCGTCGATCCGGCCGCCATTGGCCGGACCAAGCCGGCCATTGCCGCAGCCGACCTTCCCTTCCTCTCTCTCTCTAATTTCTCTCTTATCCCTCTCTTCTCTCTCACTGTTTCCGCGGCTTAAGGATTACGCCGGCGGCACGGCCGGCCACCATGGCCGGCCGGACCTCCACCGGACGCACGCCCGGCGCCGGTGGAGGTCTCCGACCAAGGCCCAGGCCCGGCGAGGCGGCGAGCACACCGCCGGGCCCGAACCAAGGATCGGACCGCGGTTAATTCCTCACCGTCACGTCTCCCTCCTCCTCCGCTCTCTCTCTCTCTTGTTCTCCGGCACCCCACCGGACGCCGCCCCCGGTGCCGGTGGGGTCGTCGGCCGGGGCTCAGGCCCGGCGAGGCGGCGGGCATGCCGCCGGGCCTGAACCAATGTCACGAGAAGGGAAGGGGAGAGCTGGGTTCTGTAACCCGGCTCCTCCCTCCTCTTCTTTCATTTTTTTTTTTTTTTTTACTTTCTCTCTCTCTCTCAATCCGTCTCTCTCTCATGCATGGCCAGGGACTTACCAGAGACAAGCACGCTGGGGAAGAAGTCCGCACGAGGAGATGATGAGAAGGGGGCGTCCACGTATGGTGGGAAGGAGGGTTCTACACCATCTTTATAGGCATTGCAGAGTCCCCAAATCAAGGGACTCTGTAATTAGATATACTTGAAATTTAAATATCTAGAGTCTATCATCTGATCTCGTGATAACTCTCACGAGCAATTAAGATATACCTGGAATTCAAATATCTGTAGTCTATCATCTGATCTCGTGATAACTCTCACAAGCAATTAATATACCTGGAATTCAAATATCTGGAGTCTATCATCTGATCTCGTGATAACTCTTACGAGCAATTAAGATATACATGGAATTCAAATATCTGGAGTCTGTCATCTGACCTCGTGATAACTCTCACGAGCAGTTGACAAATCTAGGGGATTACATTCTCCCTCCTTATAAAAATTTCGGCCTCGAAATTGATAACTTTTATTAGAGAAAATTAAAGGTCCAAATTTCTGTCCCAAGGACTAACAATCAACTAAAGCTAACAGTTTTCAATCATTAACTATTTTAAGATACAAATAGTCGTGGATACTTTTCTTTCATTTCTTCTTCCAGTTCCCAAGTAGCCTCTCTTTCAGAATGATTATTCCATTGCACCTTGACATAGGGAATGGTACGCCGTCTTAGAACTTGATCTTTGCGGTCTACGATACGCAAAGGATGCTCCTCATATGATAAATCTTTCTTCAACTGTATAGGCTCATATGCTATGACATGGCTGGGGTCAGAGATATACTTCCTCAGCATAGATACATGAAAAACATTGTGTACCCCAGATAGAATCGGAGGCAGTGCCAGGCTGTAAGCAACCTCTCCAACTCTGCTCAAGATCTCAAAAGGTCCAATATAACGTGGACTCAGCTTTCCTTTAATCCCAAATCTCATCACATCTTTGGTTGGTGATACCCTTAAGAAAACATGATCCCCAACCTGGAATTCCAATTCCCTTCTTCTGACATCAGCATAACTCTTTTGCCTGCTCTGAGCTGTACGAAGACGCTCCCTGATCAAATGCACCTTATCTACTGTTTGCTGAATCAGCTCAGGGCCTAGCAACTTCCTTTCCCCCACGTCATCCCAACATATAGGAGATCTGCACCTCCTACCATACAGAGCTTCAAATGGAGCCATCTGGATGCTGGCTTGGTAACTATTATTATATGCAAACTCCACCAAAGGTAAGTGGTTATCCCAAGCTCCACCCAAGTCCATCACACAGGCTCGCAACATGTCCTCCAGAATCTATATGGTCCTCTCTGATTGTCCATCTGACTGGGGATGATAGGCTGTAATGAAGTTTAGTTTGGTTCCCATGGCCTTATGAGGCTCTTCCAAAACTGGGACACAAACCTGGTATCTCTATCTGATACAATAGATACCGGAACACCATGGAGTCTCACGATCTGTTCAATATACAAATTAGCCAATCTTTCACTAGAGACCCCAACTCTGAAAGGTAGGAAATGAGCTGATTTTGTTAGTCTGTCCACAATGACCCAAACTGCATCGTTGCTCTTAGGAGTTTTGGGCAGACCAGTCACAAAGTCCATTGTAATCTTTTCCCATTTCCACTGTGGAATCATCAGAGACTGAAGAGGCCCTGTAGGCCTTTGATGCTCGGCTTTCACTTGCTGACACATCAAGCACTTGGCCACATACTGAGCAATCTCCCTCTTCATGCCTTTCCACCAAAAATTTTCCTTTAAGTCTCTGTACATCTTAGTGCCACCTGGATGCACAGTATAGGGAGAGTAGTGAGCCTCTTTCAAAATTTCAGCCTTTAGCTCTTCACTATTTGGCACACAAAGTCTTCCTTCAAATTTCAGGGATCCATCATCCATTATATAAAATTCATTCTGAACTCCTGATTGTACCACTTCTTTAATCCTTTGTAGCACTGGATCTTCCATCTGGGAGGACTTGATTCTGTCAACTAAGTCGGCTGGAGTACAAGTGCTGCAATAAGTCCATCAGACTGCTGTACTCTCAGACCAACCTCCCACTTCTCCAGATCTCTCAATACGTGAGGCTGGGAGGTAATCATAGCAGCTAACTCAGAAGAGGATTTTCTGCTCAAGGCATCAGCTACTACATTGGCCTTCCCAGGATGATACTGTAGATTCAGGTCATAATCTTTCAATAGTTCCAACCACCTCCTCTGCCTTAAATTCAGCTCCTTCTGTGTGAAGATGTATTTTAAACTCTTATGATCTGTATACACATCACACGACACTCCATATAGATAATGCCGCCAAATCTTCAGAGCAAAAACCACAGCAGCCAATTCCAGGTCATGAGTAGGATAATTTTGCTCATAAGGTTTCAGTTGTCTGGAGGCATAAGCTATCACTCTTTCATTCTGCATCAAAACACATCCCAATCCTTTTCGAGAGGCATCAGTGTATATAGTAAACCTTCAGATCCCATTGGAAGAACAAGAATGGGAGCTGACACCAGGCGCTGCTTTAACTCCTGAAAACTTTCCTCACACTCCACTGTCCAGTCAAACTTCACTCGCTTTTGGGTTAAGCGAGTTAGGGGTAGAGCAATGCGAGAAAAATTCTCCACAAATTTTCGGTAATATCCGGCTAATCCCAAGAAGCTTCTGACTTCTGCCACATTGGTAGGTCGGCTCCAGTTAGTGATAGCTTCAATCTTTTTCGGTCCACAGATACACCATCTTTAGAGATTATATGACCCAAGAAAGATACTTGATCCAACCAAAATTCACACTTCTTCAGCTTGGCATAAAGCTTCTTCTCTTGCAGAATCTGTAGCACAATTCTCAGGTGGTCCTCATGCTCCTTATGGCTCTTGGAATATATCAGAATATCATCAATGAAAACCACCACAAACTGATCCAGATATGGTTTAAAAATTCTGTTCATTAAGTCCATGAATGCTGCTGGGGCATTAGTTAACCCAAACGGCATCACCAAGAACTCATAGTGGCCATATCTGGTTCTAAATGCTGTCTTTGGTACATCCCCTTCTTTGACTTTAAGCTGATGGTACCCGGACCTAAGATCAATCTTTGAGAATATCCGGGCTCCTTGAAGTTGATCAAACAAGTCGTCAATCCTTGGCAGAGGATACTTATTTCGCACTGTTACTTTATTGATTCCCCGGTAATCAATGCAGAGTCGGAGACTGCCATCCTTCTTCTTAACAAATAGGACTGGAGCACCCCAAGGAGAAGCACTGGGTCTAATAAATCCTCGATCTAGGAGCTCTTGCAGTTGATTCTTCAGTTCTTTTAGCTCAGCCGGGGCCATACGATAAGGGGCCTTTGATATAGCCCAGTTCCAGGAACTAGATCAATAGAGAACTCGACTTCCCGATCAGGAGGTAAATTAGTCAAATCCTCAGGGAAGACATCTGGGAATTCTCGAGCTATGGGAATATCCTCCAACTTGGTCTCTTCTTGCTGAAGGTCCTTGACTACAGCAAGAAATCCTTGACCACCACTCATCAAATACTTTCAGCTTGCATTACTGATATGAACATGAGGCTAGGTGTTTCTGACCACCAATAAAACTGAACTCAGGCTGAGCGGACTAAGCCTGCAGAATCTGTGCTGCAAGTCCTGTATCGATTGCGCCATACCCGAGAGAACCTGAAGCATCTCGGTCTGGAGTTGCTGCTGATCAGTCCCAACTGCATTGGCAGGGGCAGCAGCTACAGTGGCTTCTAGATCTCCCGGTTGGCAAGCATTACCAACCTGGGAACTCTCATTATTTTGTTGACTTCTAGTGCGACGTGCATTCTTATTTCTTGATAAATTAGTTGTAATTAATATCACTGTAAACATTAATTGTTAGGCTTTCAAAGCATAATTCTGAAATTCCTTTAAATTTATAATTGTCTCTATGTCACTCTAGTGTTTTACTTAAAGTGTCATCATGTATATGTCCCTAATGTCATAACCTCGCTCTGATACCACTAAAACTGTCACGCCCCAGACCCAAAAATTTGAGCTAGGGTGACAACCCGCCGCATGCCAGGCATGCAAGGCGTCTTGCACTTATCACATAAATCAATGTAAATCAAATTCCATATCCAGGATTTATTACAAACCAGAATTATCAGTCTTGGGCTATTGCCCTACACACCAACAAATCTGAACTAAATCAATATAATAAAACTAAGTTTTCTACTAGAAACTCTTTCTATCTCAATTATCCATCTTCATTCTTGAGGCTCTGAAAAACATTATGAGAATTTTATGAGCTCACACTCAATAAGTAAGCCTAATATAATTTCAAAATTTCATTTATCAGGCTATCATTAGGTTCATGTCATCAGATCAATTAGTTTGAAACTTGATTCAATAACAATTACATTGTTTATACTGTCATTATTTTTCTTTATGTGTCCCACGGCCCTACAATACACATCATGTGTAGCCCTCTTAAACATCCCTAAGAGGAAGGGTCCTGGTACCAGTGTCTATCATCTGTCATCTGTCATGTGATAATCTGTCATGTGTGAATCTGTCATGTGATAATGTGTAGCCCTCTTAAACATCCCCTAAGAGGAATGGTCCTACCAGTGTCTGTCATCTGTCATCTATCATGTGATAATCTGTCATATGATAATGTGATAATCTGTCATGTGTGAATCTGTCATGTGATAATGTGTAGCCCTCTTAAACATCCCCTAAGAGGAAGGGTCCTGGTACCAGTGTCTGTCATCTATCATCTGTCATGTGATAATCTGTCATATGAGAACCGCGGTGACACATAAAGTTTTACTGTCATTATCATGATTACATATTATCATAGTAATAACATGATTTTGCCAAATTAGCATAATTATATTTAACTGTAATTTCACAGTTCATAAATTAAATAATTAATAAATTATAATACTTGACTTACTTACCACAGTACATGAATTTCACTTGATAACCCAGCTAATTGGACTCCTGGGCACCTACAGAATCATTTTCCATTATTAAATTTCTAAAATCTGAATTATAAAATAATTCTTAAACTCTACCAAACCACTTCATGGGCCCAACTTTGGGCTTGAATATCTCTCAATGTATACACCCAAATAGGGAAATAAAATTATTCTCAGAAACTAGAATCAATCCTGATTCAGGCCATATATTTATTTTGTCATTCTCGGCCCGATACAGGGCCCAAAACGCTGCTCAAACTGGGCTCAGAGACGGCCCAACAAGGCCCAAACTCAAACGGCCCAATCAGCCCATTATCTCTATTAACCCAGCTCCTCTGTTTCAAAAGAAACAGAGGAGCCGGATGCCGTGCCGGCGGCCAGGGCCGCCGCCGGCCAAATTGGAGGCGGTCCGGCCGCCGTTGGCCGGACCGTGGCCGGCCGCCGCCGCGGCCAACCTCCCCACCCACTCTCTCTCTTCAATTTATTTTAAAGCTTTCTTTCTTCTTCTTCTTCCGCGTGTCTTCCACGGTGCCGGCGCCAATTCCGCCAAATTGGCGTCGGTCCGATCGCCATTGGCTGGACCCAAGCCGGCCATTGCCGCAACCGACCTTCCCTTCCTCTCTCTCTCTCTAATTTCTCTCTTATCCCTCTCTTTCTCTCTCACTGTTTCCGCGGCTTAAGGATTACGCCGGCGGCACGGCCGGCCACCATGGCCGGCCGGACCTCCACCGGACGCACACCCGGCGCCGGTGGAGGTCTCCGACCAAGGCCCAGGCCCGGCGAGGCGGCGAGCACACCGCCGGGCCCGAACCAAGGATCGGACCGGCGGTTAATTCCTCACCGTCACGTCTCCCTCCCTCCTCCGCTCTCCTCTCTATCTCTTTGTTCTCCGGCACCCCACCGGACGCCGCCCCCGGTGCCGGTGGGGTCGTCGGCCGGGGCTCAGGCCCGGCGAGGCGGCGGGCACGCCGCCGGGCCTGAACCAATGTCACAGAGAAGGGGGGAGAGAGCTGGGTTCTGTAACCCGGCTCCTCCCTCCTCTTCGTTTTCTTTTTTTTTTTTACTTTCTCTCTCTCTCAATCCTCTCTCTCATGCATGGCCAGAGGACTTACCAGAGACAAGCACGCTGGGGAAGAAGTCCGCACGAGGAGATGATGAGAAGGGGGCGTCCACGTATGGTGGGAAGGAGGGTTCTACACCATCTTTATAGGCATTACAGAGTCCCTAAATCAAGGGACTCTGTAATTAGATATACTTGAAATTTAAATATCTAGAGTCTATCATATCATCTGATCACGTGATAACTCTCACGAGCAATTAATATATCTGGAATTCAATTATCTGGAGTCTATCATCTGACCTCGTGATAATTCTCACGAGAAATTAAGATATACCTGGAATTTTAAATATCTAGAGTCTATCATCTGACCTTGTGATAACTCTCACGAGCAGTTGAGAAATCTAGGGATTACACTTCGGCCATCTATATATCTTGGAGTCAGCGTGAAGAGGAAGGAGAAGAAGCTGATCGACATCGAAGAGTCTTCCTACGTCCGGTCTAAAGGTTGTTAGGGGTTTATCCTGCAACCTAGTGCAAGGTGAGAGAGAAGAAAGGGCCTAGTGAGCGTCTTTTTATAAGTGCTTCGGCACGGGTTGCTTTGTACTCCTTTGGATTGTTATTAATCAAAAGGTTGGGGTGTTTTGCTCTGTAAAAGCTAGTGTGTTTGCTTGTTTTGGGTTTATGCATTGTTGGTGATTTGTGGGTGTTTGAAAGCGCAAGACTGGGCGGTTTGCATGGGGATTTTGGAAGGGGGAAGCCTGCATTCAACCTCATCTTCCACCCTAAGCGAGGTAGGAGAAATTCAAAGGCGCGCGCGGCCACTCAGAAGGCTGACTTGGTGCTTGGCGTGCCAAGGCTGATCACGGGTTATGGACGCTTCCGACACTTTAGAAAAGAAAAAAAAAATATATTCTAGATCCTAGCCGCGTGACAGTTACGAAAAGAGGACCACATCAGCAAACAAGTTTGTCTGCAGGAAAATCCCGCCTAATTTTTGTCTAGACTCAAATGAACTTGGAGACCAGGCAAGTGGGCAACGGAAATAAAATTGGAAATTGGCAGGGCGGCAGAAGGGATGACCAAGAGTTCTCGTTGACAGGTCACGTGGCAGATCTGTTTGCAATCCAATGGCCGGTGCCGTACTGATAAGGAAATCTAACTAAAGCTTAAGAAGTCAACAGTGTTCGAATCAATCAGTACTTGTGAAGACTTGAGTACCAGCCAGGAGTTGCTTGGCTTGGGAGGATACGCGGCTAACACGTCCTTCTCCTGTCTCCTCCTAGCTCTAGTCTTCTCTTCTTCCAGATCTTCTCATTCACGCGTCTGGGGCCTCCCCATCATCGACCGGAACCTTGGAAATTAATGTGAATTCAGCTTAGAACTTTAAATAAGAGGGGGGGATTATATTATTATGTAATTAGGAGGGCTGGTGCCAGGTTTTGGGAAAGGAGGCCGGTATTATTGGTGGTTGCACTGCTGGCCAAGCTTTCGCTCTACGCGTGGACAGACCGGGGGCTGACTCCTATTTGTGTCACGTCTCTATGCGTGGAATCCCCGCCACGAAGTTTCGATCAGTGTTTTCGAAAGTCCGTTGCTCCGTTGCATCATAACTTCTGGCATCAGCGAGCATTGACAGTTTTTTTTTTTTTTAACACCCGTTAAAAAAGAATTTTTTTCTAAGGCCAGAACCCAATTTTAGAGGCATGCATTTGGTTCCAATGATGTGCGTTGGCGGGCAGAGGTCATCAATGATACCAAATAAAAGATGACCACAGCGATGGTCATGGGAGCCAACGCGGCGCTAGATCGAACATTGTGGCTGGTGATTGAGTGGTGCCCATGAGAAAAACGCGTGGCCTTGTGGCATTCGTATTCCATATTTTCCTTCATCCCTAGAGTTTGGTATGGAGTCATCCATCAAGCATGATTGATGACCACGATGAATGTTATGAAATTCCAAGGTCACTCCCAATAGATAACCTTAACTTAAGATTTAAGCATCAAAATGCTCCTTATTCACATATAAAATGCTCGATATTAATTTTCATATTGATACAATATAGTTTAATATCATAAAATTATATTATCATAATAAAATATAATATTTTTATTATATTATAATAATATTATTAAATTATTAAATTATTGTGATAAAATGTTATATAATAATATTATATATTATGAATATATATATATTATAATGTTTATATCATAATATAATTATTAAAAATAATATTATAATTAAATCTAAATATTGTAATAATAAATGATATGAAATAATGATGAATTATCATGATACTTTCAAAATATATAGAATAATCATTTTTAAGGTAAAAAAGGGTTAAGAGCCGGGTGGGATGAGCACGGGTTAAGTTAGGTTGGTTCTAAGCAAAAATCAAGAATCGATCCAATCAAGATTGGTTCAAGATTTTAAATCCAGAACTGAGCCAATTCTATACTAGAACTAACCCAATTAAATTGGGTTGGTTCTAAATTGATTATAAGGTGGAACCTATTTTTCTTAATTGTAGAAGTTGAGCGCGAGGCTAAGAGCTATTATAAAAATATTTAAAAAAATTATAATATTGATAAATATTATTTTTCTTTAAATTATATTTGTTTAATATCTAATAGCTATTTTTTTCTTAGTTATGTTAATTGAAAAAAGATATATATATATATATATATATATATATATATATATATATATATATATATATATATATATATATATATATATATATATTCAATTTAACATCAAATATATTTAGTAAAGATGGTAGATGTTGATGCCCAGATCATCCTCCTCAAACATTCATGAACGTTCGGTCGCTCTCTCCAGCGAACCTGGGATCTTTCAGCAAGCTTTCGCGGTCTAGAGCCTACAAAAAGTTTCAAAGATCGAAGATTTCGGCGGGAACCCTTCAACGCTCAAGTCAGTGCTTTGGGCAACAGTCGAAGCCTCAGAAAGCTCGAAAGAGAGAAGAGAGAGACTTAGAGCCGTGCTCTCTCTGTGAGCCAGAATAAGCATTTAGGAGTATGAGTTATTAGTTATCTCGTCGGGAGTCTCTTTTACCCATTTTATTGATGCTTGGAGTCTATGAGATTTGGAGATGATCAGAGCATTTATGATGGTGGCACTAATAGCAGCAATGGTAGAGCTTGCTTCTTAGTGGCATGTTAGAAGTGCAGGCCATGTTCCATCAAATGTGGATAGCTGCATAGTTGGTAGGTATTGCTTGGTTTGGATAGCTGTTGTAGGCTGCTGCAGGGCATGATCGACCATTACGGTGTTTGCCAAATGTATCCCCCATGCCACACTTCTGATGCCCTATGCGGACAGTGATGAGTGGTGGAGCTAGGCACGTGGGCCCCAAAGTGTAGCCGCTGAGGCAGAAGATGAAATTTAAAGTTAAAGCCGCTCTGTCCCTCGTGGAGCATTGATTATAGGATACATGCATGGCACTGTTCATGCCCTTGAATGAGCTCGCTATGGGTAAACACTTGCATGACACTATTCATGCCCTTGGATGAGCTCTAGAGAAGGCCATGGGTGAACACTTGCATGGCACTGTTCATGCCCTTGGATGAGCTCCAGAGAAGGCCGTGGGTGAACACTTGTATGGCACTGTTCATGGCCGAGGATCGAGGCCGAGGCCAAGGGCCAACTTGCTGAGGCCGAGGTGCTATCTTGCTGAGGCCGAGGACCGAGGCTGAGGCTGAGGACCGAGGCCAAGGGCTGACTGGCTGAGGCCAACTAGCTGATGCTGAGGGGCTATCTTGCTGAGGCGGAGACCGAGGACCGAGGCCGATGGCCGACTGGCTAAGGCCGATCGGCTGAGGCCGAGGGGCTGTCTTGCTGAGGCTGAGGACCGAGGCCGACTGGCTGTCTCCAAAAATGACTAGTCCGACCCTGGTGAGATTATTGCTGCCCATGTGGCTCATTGGCCCCATCAGATGCTCCCCACACTCCTGAGCTTGTGCAACCGCATGCCTCACATCCGCCAAGCGAAAGGAGTGTAGAGCTCTCTATCTTTGCACTTATCTCTGCATTCCAGCTTTTGATAATTTCTATCTTCTTTGTGTGGACTTGTGACCATGTCTACATGCTCTCTTATGCTTTTGCCTGCTCAAAGACTTTAAGTAATGTTGGAGGTGGGTTGATTACCTTTCACTAGCTGAGGGAAGCTAGCAATTCTCTCCCAACATAAGGTCTAGAAGCGGATGCCCATCAACTGTGAGCTAGGGAGTTGATCTCTCCCAACTGTGAGCTGACTTTAAATGACGCTTGGGGGTGAATGCCCGTTAACTGTGAGTTGGTCTCTCCCAACTCTGAGTTGACTTGGGGCTTGCCCTTGGAAAGCAACCAGCAATATGTTGCAAGTATATAATTTAAACAAAGGTCTTACCCAGTTGGCCATTAGCCACTAAGACAGGGTTGAAGCTGCTAAGGCTGAGACGAAGTTGTTGGGGCTGTGACGAAGCCGCTGAGGCTGATAGAGCCTGAGGCTAAGATGAAACCATTGAGGTTGTAATGAGGCCATGGAGGCAAAGAGATAGAGCCGCTGAGGCAAGGTTGAGGCCGTCGAGAGCCTTTTAACCCCGAAGGATGACCTGAGAGTTGCCGATGTTGTTAGGTGCCTTTTAACCCCGAAGGATGATCTGAGAGTTGCTGAAGTCGTCAGATGTCTTTTAACTCCGAAGGGTGACCTGAGAGTTGCTGAAGTCGTTAGGTACCTTTTGAACCCCGAAGGGTGACCCGAGGTGCTTGGACCAGGCTCAGGTGCCTTTTGAACCTCGAAGGATGATATGAGGGTGCTTGGACCATGCTTAGGTGCCTTTTTTCTTTGTGCCAACGATCTTAGTTGCCGATGCTGGAGTCAGTCTTCGGTGCCAAGCTGGCCTCGGGCTTTGGTGCCAACACTGGGTTGTTCAGTACCGAGCTGGCCTTGGGCTTTAGGTGCCAACGTGAGGTTGGTCTTGGTCTTTGGTACCGAGCTGGCCTCGGACTTTTGTGCCGAGCTAGCCTCGGGCTTTAGTGCCGATGCTTGGAGTCGGTTTTAAGGCCGACTATGCTGGACTCGGTCTTTGGTGCTGACGCTTAGAGTCGGTTTTAAGGCCAACTCTGCTGGACTCGGTCTTTGATGCCGAGTTGGCCTCGGGCTTTGGTGCCGACACTTGGAGTCAATTTTAAGGCCGACTTGCTAGACTCGGTCTTCGATGTCGAGCTGGCCTCGGGCTTTGGTGCCAACGCTGGGTTGTTCAATGCCGAGCTGGCCTCGGGCATTAGGTGCCAATGTGAGGTTGGTCTTGGTCTTTGGTGCCGAGCTGGCCTCGGCTTTGGTGCCAACACTTGGAGTCAGTTTTAAGGCTGACTCTGCTGGACTCGGTCTTTGGTGCCGATGCTTGGAGTCAGTTTTAAGGCCGACTCTGCTGGACTCAGTCTTTGGTGCCGAGCTGGCCTCGGGCTTTGGTACCAATGCTTGGAGTCAGTTTTAAGGCCGACTCTACTAGACTCGGTCTTTAGTGTCGATGCTTGGAGTCGGTTTTAAGGCCAACTCTGCTGGACTCGGTCTTTCCTGCATGACATTTTTAAGCATCGGTGAAAAGAAGCTTTTATCAAAGCATAGTGTACCTGGCTTTTATAGCTTTTTGGCCTTTGCGTCATGTTCGATGTCGATGTCGATTGGAGGCCTAAGATCTTTTTCTTTCATAATCGGTCGGGAGCGATCGAGAATAGCTGGGCGTTGGAGGCCACTTGGACGGAGTCAGAGATAGTTGGAGGCATCCGGGATACGCCGTCCGGAGCCACTACATGGTTGCGGACGTCCAGAGGCGGTTGGGCAAAGAGCTTGGAGCTGAGAACAGGACATCGGGGGCTGGCACAAAGTCAGGACAGAAAGCTTTCCCAGCCTTTCCTGGTGCTGGATTAGGATACTTTGCGGAGGCAAAGAAGACTACTCGAGAGTGGAGGAGACCTTGCATTGTTGGTCTCCTTTGGCATTAATGGAACCCTGACATCCAAGTGCAAGGAAGGCCATAATGGCCCCTTCATCCAATGTCCTCTCTTTGTCCTCTTGCTGGCACCAAGCTTCCTTTCCCTCATGCATTAAATCTTGTTTATTTAAGTTTGCATGGCATGGCACTGGGCTGGGACTTGGACCACGTCCTCCCCACCTTGCGCAACCAAGCTAAGACCTTACTTCTTGGAGGAAAACTGGCTTGAAAGATGTGCCAAGTGATGATGATGATGTAATACTGGATGCAGATGGTTTAGAGGAAGAAAAGCCGGGAAGGAGTGCTGATCAGCTCCCTATCGGCTGAAGATAGCCTCGGGGTTGCACGCCTCTTCTGGATTACGACCGTCCAAATAGAAGAGGTTATCATTGTGAAGTGTTCTTAGAGGAACTCGTCTCCTTTTGCTGACTTAGATGCATCAGCCCGCCTATGGTCTGCCCTTCAGGGAACCAAGGAACCAAGTTGATTAGAGTTGGGGTGTCGCTTCCCTTGCTTGGGCTTCCCCTTGCATTGCCGTCCGTAGGAGAGGAGGTCGTTTGGACAGCGAGCGGTAGTGCTCTTGCTAGTGAGCTCTTGATTTTGAGCTTGAAGATGCTCGTGCTGATGAGCTTGATGGTGATGAGCCTCTGCTGGGGAGATCTTCCGTATGATGGATGATGGCTAGCCTAAGCAGCAACTAAAGAGGGAGCAGAAGCTCTTGCTGGCTGCTGTGTGGCCATGAGATATTGCTTCTGGAGCTATTGGATAGCTGCCATTAATACTTGGATTTGCAGGGTGAGGTTGGCATGATGTTTTGCTTGAATGGTCTGAGATAGTGGTGATGATGGAGTAGAGCGGCTGGCATTCTATTGCTCGGCTCAACTTATTGAGGGTGCCCCTCTAGCATGACTGGCAGAAGCCTCATGGGTCCTTGTCATCATCATCTTTTTATCCATCATTATTGTCGTAAAGGGAATGAGGGCTTTTAGCTAGGTGTTACAGAGCTCTGCTCTCTCCCCCTTCCTGGCGCACCAATCTGTTGATGTTAGATCATCCTCCTTGAACGTTCACGAGCGTCTGGTCGCCCTCTCCAGCGAGCATGGGATCTTCCGGTGAGTTTATCATAGTCTGGAGCCTGCAAAAAGTTTTGAAGATTGGAGATTCTGGCGGGGACCCTTCGACGCTCAAGTCAGTGCTCTGGGCAATAGCCCTGAGCTTGAGAAAGCTCAAAAGAGAGAAGAGAGAGAGGCTTAGAGCCGTGCTCTCTTTGTGAGCCAAAATGAGCATTTAGGGGTGTAGTGAGTTATCAATTATCTCGTTAGAGGTTCCTCTTACCCATTTTATTGATGCTTGGAGTCTATGAGACTTGGGGCATGATCAGAGCATTTATGATGGTGGCAGCAATGGCAGGGCTTGCTTCTTAGTGGCATGTCAGAGTGAGGCCATGTTCCGTCAAATATGGATGGCTGCATAGTTGGCAGTGTTGGCCCAGATGGCAACCCAAGAGGGGGGGTAATTGGGTTCTTCAAAAATTTAACACATTAAAACTTAAAACCAAATACAAGAATTAAGTGTGCTAGTGAAGTGAAGCTATAATTAAAGAACAATAAAAGAGAGAGAGATAGAGACAAGAGCACGACAAACACACAAAGATTTATAACGGTTCGGTGTATCCCACACCTACGTCCACTTCTAAGCAACTCTTGGGTCCACACTATAATCCACTGATTACAGTTGAGTTGTTTTACAAGCTCACAACTCTAACTTGTTATTTTACACGGGGTACACGAACCCAGCCGGTTTTTACGGGTTCACTAGCATAAAACCCAAACTCAAGCTAAACTAGCTTATTCCCGAGGTAAACTACCTCAACTAATTCAATCCCCTGATTGAATTAGTAAACACCAAATTAATTTAAAGTTACAACAATGCAAAGCTCCTTAAATGAGCAAATAAGCAATATAAGTAAACAAAGGTAAGAAAAGCTGATTGAAGCGATGTGGATTTGAGCTTTTCTTCTTTTCTTCTCCTCTTCTCTTTTGAATGGTTGAGCAAGGATTGAATCGTTGAATCTCTAACACAGCTCGTTGAGGAAATAGGGTTTTTTCTCTTCTTACTTTCCCTTTTGTAAATCCTTCGAATTTGAACTTTTAGGGCTTTGGATTTCTCTTGAATCTCTCTTGGATTGATAGGCTTGGACTCAGAGATTTTTCTCTTTCTTTTTCACTGTAGATTTCTCTTGATTTTTTCGTTATTTTTTCTCTATTTTTTGTTCATATTTTCAAATGGACGAGTCCCTCCTTTTATATAGACTTAATATGAGATTAGGTGAGAAATAGCTGTTACAAAGTACCTTGGATCATTCTCCACGCAAAGAAATGTATCCGTTGAGAGTTAGGTAAGAAAATATATCTGTTAGAGTCCAATCTGGCACTTTTGAAAATTGTCCTTGACAGGTTGGAGTCGGCTCCAACTTTTCATGTATCGGCTCCAGATTGTGTTTCCATAAATAGCAAAAACTGATTTGATGTTGAGTCGGCTCTGACTTTGCAAAGTATCGACTCGCCGCTGGCTGGAGTCGGCTCTCGATTTCTGATGTGTCGGCTCCAAGAATTGCTCTGAAAAATATAGTCTCTGTAACTCAGGTTAGAGTCAGCTCCCGAAATCCATGTGTCGACTCCGGCTTCTGAAGCAGAAAACATTTCTCTGTAACTCAGGTTGGAGTCGGCTCCATCTATTCATGTGTCAGCTTCGAAAACTCAGGTGTCGGCTCCAAAACTCTAGGTGTCGACTCTAAACCGTGCCGAAAATATATAACTGCTCTGATACACTCTGGAGTCGGCTCTAATGGTTCTAGGTGTCGGCTCCAAGTTCTGAACTTAAATAAATTCCATTTAAACTCGGTTCAAAACTGATTTCTAAGTGTCATTTAAATAAACAACCAATCTTAATACCTGAAACACTTATCCAATTTATTAGAAACACAATGAATATACTCATGGCTTTTGTTAATCATCAAAATCAATAATTGGGTAAATAATTTCTCAATAATTTTTTCAACAATCTCTTCCTTTTTGATGATGGCAAAAACATTGCGTATATGCATAATTGTCAAAACTTATACATTTTAGGTTAAGCTCCCCCTTAATATGGTAGCTCCCCCTATGTGTGTGCATATGTTAAGTTCATTGAAACTTTTATGCATATCTTAATTCCATATGATATTAATTCCATTTAATATGCATACATATAAGTATCATTCTTGCATTAATTGATTATGCATATATAAGTAGCTCTTCTCTCATTATTTTTATGCATATACAAAAATCTCTTCTCCCCCTTTTTTGTAATCAACAAAAAGGATTAGAAGGTGCATTAAGACTTAAATTAACATTAATCATAGGAATCAAATTCAAAGTTCAAGTCAATTATCAAAATTCAAGTATGATATTCATTGAATACTCAAAACTTTATTACATCATTCATAAGATAAATACTTCATTACATCATTCTAAGCATCAAAGTACTTCATTACATCATTCAAAAAGTTAAATTACAAACTAAACATCAAAGACTAATTACATCAAAATGTAAATTAAACATCAAAAGCTAATCAAAATTTAAGAAGTCTTTTGAGCTCTTCTAGGATCTTTCCCATTCCTTCACTTTGGATCTTGATAAATTCATTCAGTCTTCTGTCAATAAATGCAGATGCAGCTGTAATTTTCTCTTGTAACTCAGCATTGCACTTTGAGTAAGTATCAGAATCTTCTCCAATATCCTTGATCTTCTCAAAAATGTTCATAAGATCGGTCTTCAAGGCTTCTGAAGAAGTTCCAAAAGATGATTCAATTTTGCTTACTCTATCTTCCAAGGAATAGAACATCTCTCTCAAGCTCATAAGACTACTATCTAACTCAATCTTCATCTCTTCTTTATGACTTGCAAAGAGTTCCTTTAATTGAACCAACTGAGCATCAGTAAAACCAAATGAAGGAGCAATGCAGGTGCAGGTGCTACTGAAGGTGCTGGGCTACTAGGTCCTGACAAAATATGTCTCACAGAAGGTCCTTCCTCTGATGGACCAGGTGCCATAGCTCCAACTTCAGCTGCCCTTTCATTTAAGTGTCCTTTCGTTTCCCAATTTCCATCCACCTTCATAAATCCCATCCGATGCACAGTTGCTAAACTATAATAATCAGTGTGCCTTAAGTTCTTCTTGGGTTCATTGTCAGAAATAGCTACACCTTGGCTTTGGAATGCTAATCCAAAGGATTTGAGCACAGCAACTTTCAGATCGTGTTTCCATAAATAGCAAAAACTGATTTGATGTAGAGTCGCTCCGACTTTGCAAAGTGTCGACTCCCCGCTGGCTGCAGTTGGCTCCCAATTTATGATGTATCGGCTCTGAGAATTGCTCTGAAAAACACAGTCTCTGTAACTCAGGTTAGAGTCGGCTCCCAAATCCATGTGTCAACTCCAGCTTCTGAAGCAGAACATAGTTTCTCTTATCTCAGGTTGGAGTCGGCTCCACCTATTCATGTGTCGGCTCCGAAACCTCAGGTGTTGGCTCCGAAACTCTAGGTGTCAACTCTGATTCGTGCCAAAAATATATAACTGCTCTGATACACTCTGGAGTCGGCTCTAATGGTTCTAGGTGTCGGCTCCAAGTTCTGAACTTAAATAAATTCTATTTAAACTCGGTTCAAAACTGATTTCTATGTTGTCATTTGAATAAACAACCAATCTTAATACCTAAAACACTTATCAAATTTATCAGAAACACAATGAATATACTCATGGCTTTTGTTAATCATCAAAATCAATAATTGGGTAAATAATTTCTCAATAATTTTTCCAACAGGAAGGTACTTCTTGGTTTGGACAGCTATTGTAGGCTGCTGCAGGGCATGACCGACCGTTACGGCGTTTGCCAGATATGTCCCCAACGCCACACTTCTGATGCCCTGTGCGGACAGTGATGAGTGGTGGAGCTAGGCATGTAGGCTCCAAAGTGTAGCCGCTGAGACAGAAGATGAAGTTTGGAGTTGAAGCCGGCTCTATCCCTTGTGGAGCATTGATTATAGGATACGTGCATGGCACTGTTCATGCCCTTGGATGAGCTCCAAAGAAGGCCATGGGTGAACAATTGCATGACACCATTCATGCCCTTGGATGAGCTCTAGAGAAGGCCATGTGTGAACACTTGCATGGCACCGTTCATGCCCTTGGATGAGCTCCAGAGAAGGCCGTGGTTGAACACTTGCATGGCACTATTCATGGTCGAGGACCAAGGCCGAGGCTGAGGGCCGACTGGCTGAGGCCGAGGGGCTGTCTTACTAAGGCCAAGGCTGAGGGCTGATTGGTTGAGGCCGATTTGCTGAGGCCGACTGGCTGAGGCTGAGGGGCTGTCTTGCTGAGGCCGAGCCTAGGACTGAGGCCGACTAGCTGAAGCCGAGGGGCTGTCTTGTTGAGGCCGAAGCACTGGCTGTCTTGCTGAGGCCGAGGATCGAGGCCAACTGGCTGTCTTGCTGAGGCCAAGGCCGAGGCCAACTAGCTGTCTCCAAAAATGACTAGTCCAACCCTTATGAGATTACCGCTGTCCATGGGGCTCATTGGCCCATTAGTAGATAAGTTATGAGGTATGTTTAAAGTCCTGAATGCTATTAAGATGTCTCATTACTTTTCAGTTCCTCCTTTTTGTTCCTCCAATTAACAGCATCTTATAGTTTATTTTCGTTAGTTTTGGGGAACCTTTTTCTTCTTCTCAAACAATATGTGAACCCTGATCATCAAGTTCCATAGATTGTTTGGCAAAATTTTCTATAAATTGTTCAGATGACTCATATAGGATAGAAAGCCTTATTAGTTCACAACTTACACACATCTTAGATGCTGTCGAACGTTGTTTGGACCCCTCTTATGGATTTTGCTCGGTTACCGATCACAATGGTAAAAGAAATAAAGTTTTTGCCCCAAGGACTCAAAAACCTCATCTAATTCGAATAAGCCAAACTAAAATGGTTTGGGTTTGTGTTGGCAAAATCCATCGTTGCATGTCCCACATGATCGATCGATCCGCACAAATACAATGACACTATCCATGTGAAATAATTCAAAGAAGCGTTCACGGAGCCACTTGAAGCATATCCAAGAATTTTGACTTATAAATCTGCCTCGGATTCGCATTCCAGAATACAAAGAACCACAGGCATTTCCACCGCAACAACTGATGCTCTGAAATTCCCACAGCAGCTCCCCTGTTCCATAACAACGACGTCATTGGCCAAGGTGGGTGCGAAAAGGGCGCCTCCATGCTTATATCTATCAAATAATAATAATAATAATAATAATAATATCATCATATTTACTTTATATTTATTATGAATATAAAATTTTACATCCATATTTATAACTAAAAAAATTTTATAATATTCATACTTATCTCATTGCTAATATCTGTTTTGTATCCACTTCATACTTGCCAAATATTTTGCACTCCATTTTATTTATTTATTTATATTTTTTCCTTTTAATTTTAATTTTAAGTTTAGGCTTAAAGTAATTTTGGAACTTTTTTTTCTCTACAATTCTAGATAAACAAATGGATCAAGTTCAAGGAAATTATGATCCTTGAATCTTTGAAAATTTTTATATTTAAAATTTATAATTATATTAATTAATAAATATAAATACTTAATATTAATATATAATACTTAAATTTATTAATAAATATAATGAATATAAATAAAATAAAGCGAGAATATTTTTACGTTCATGCCTGGCTTTTTCTTCATAATGAATGTTATCACTTGTTTCGTATTCAAATTTATATCAATTATTTTTTTAAAAATATTTTTATTTTTTTTAAATGAAGCAAAGACAAATGAGTAGCATGGATTGTGTGTGTGTGAGTAGTTAGGATAAGGGTAAGTCACTTAAAATTTGAAGCCTTGACCTCCTTCCCAAAGGATGAACGCTAATACCATCCAAGTAAGCACTCAAAGATGGCATCTCCACCGCCGTTGCAAACTCCACCTGCGTTCAGTCAAAATTCAGAACTAATAAAAATTTTTCACTCATGTCCAATCTATTAAGTAGATTAAAATAAATAAATACATGTTTAACATACTTATATATGCAATCCACAAATCTAACTAAAACATTATTTTAGAATCAGATGTCATAAAATAATGAAAGCTAAATAGGCTTAAGAAAGTGAGAAGATTATTAACAGGGAGAACAGGTAAATGCTTTGCTATTCATTTCATTTCTTTTTTTTTTTCTTATATTTTTTATCCTCTCTCAATCGAATTACATGATATTTCTAAATATTCAACCATACATTGATGAACTCCTAACATCACCACTATGACCTTCATCTTAAAATTTTCAAGCGATGTTTTAAGAACTTGCCGGATAGATTTACGAAGTTTAGAACTTGAATTAAAAAAAAATTAAATTAAGATTTTAAATTTAAAAGAACTGAAATATTCCATGATCTTGCCTGATCTCATATTAGTATACTAAGAAAGCATTTTAATATTTTTTTTTCTTTTTTTTTTTACGGTAAGTTGGTTTTTGTTTTCTTTTCTCTTTCTTTCTCTACATGAAAAGATGGCGAAAATGTCCCTCCTTTGGTGTGACATTTTAAATTCAATCTAATTATCGAAGGATCTTCCTCCAACTCATTCATTTAGATGGGTGCTAATGGATCAAAGTTGAAAACTAGCCTGCATCCCCGGCTGGCACTATTTTGATCCATGGCACGTTTTCCAGTATAAAATTGATGGCGCCAAAACACCTTTCTCGAATGTCGGGGATGACGGACGTCTCCCTCCTCGAAGTCCTGCAAGAAAAGTCCCCGGGACCGGTGGCGCCGGTGGGGACCCTCCGACGATCAAATCAGTTGCTTGGGCTCAGACAAAGAACCGCTCCAGCGAAGAGGAGCTGAGGCGGTTAGGGTTTTTGCTGGGAGGAAGAAAGCTCAGAAAAACCAGAGTTCAGGTCCCACTTACAGTGTGAGCATGTGCCTTTTATACCTGTCTGAATACCCCAACTTGCGGCTTTGGAAGATCTTCATCGTACCGTTGACACGTGTGATGCCACACGTGTCCGGTAGCTGTGTAGGCGTTCAGTGTACGTCGCCGGTTGATATGACTGGGCACCATTGCTAGAGGTAGCGAGTCGTACGCCGTAGCGAGGCGTGGTGATGCTCAGGGACATGCAACGCGCCAAACACCGTTATGAGGCATGGCCCTCCGTAACGGGGCACAATCACGGAAGTACCGAATGGTACGCCGTGGCAGGGCATGGTCTGCACAGGGGCATGCAACGCGCCAAACATCGTTATGAGGCATGGCCCTCCGTAATGGGGCACAATCACGGGAGTACCGAATGGTACGCCGTGGCCAGGCATGGCCATGCGCTAAAAATCATGTGTGAGCAACGTGCAACCTGATAGTTGTTGTTTTCCTTGGCAGTCGAGTCGCATGCTAATCACCGATGACCCCGCCCCCCGACCCCGAGGGGTACCGGGGGTGGGGGAATGACAATGCGCCCCGAGACCGGTGGGGGCCCGAGGTTAGGAAATGATGACCCCACCCCCGACCCCGAGGGGGTACCGGGGGTGGGGGAATGACAGTGCACCCCGAGACCGGTGGGGGCCTCGGGGTTAAGAAATGATGACCCCACCCCCGACCCCGAGGGGGTACCGGGGGTGGGGGAATGACAGTGCACCCGAGACCGGTGGGGGCCTCGGGGTTAAGAAATGATGACCCCACCCCGACCCCGAGGGGTACCGGGGGTGGGGGAATGACAGTGCACCGCGAGACCGGTGGGGGCCTCGGGTTAAGAAATGATGACCCCACCCCCCGACCCCGAGGGGGTACCGAGGGTGGGGG
>UESW01003880.1:361973-449187 GCA_900491605.1 Calamus simplicifolius | reverse complement strand
CGAGGGCGGAGGAGTCCCCAGAGGGGACGGCCTCCTCAATGAAGCGGTCGGATCTGGAGAGGATCCGGGCCCGCTATAGAATCCCTCGGGAGATTGAATTATTCCCGCCAACTCCCGACGACCGGGTCATCTCCTCTCGACCCGGTCGGGTAGCTCTCTACGAGATCTGCCTACAGGCAGGTCTCCGTCCTCCTTTTCATCCTTTCTTTGTCAACCTTCTTAATTTTTACTCCTTGACCCCCTCCCAGCTGGTCCCGAATTCTTATCGGGTAGTCAGTGCCTTCGTTATTCTTTGCCACCGCTTAGGTATCACCCCTAGGATCAGTTTATTCCGCAATTTCTATTCCCTTCGAGCCCAAAGGGGATGGTGGCTGTTCCAGCCCCGACCCAATAGGGTTCTAAAGCTCCTCCTGCCTTCGTCAATCAAGGGGTGGAAACCCCGTTTCTTTTTTGCCAACATCGACCAAGTCCGGCCCCGGTGGGGAGACCCCGACCTCCGAGGGAATGCCGTGGCTATTCAGCCTGGAGACCGGGAGGCGATGGGATTGCTGCTGACTAGCAAAATTCCCCGGTACACCTTGCTGCTATCGGAGGACCGCTTGGAGTCGGCGGGCCTCGTCTCCCATCGGGGTAAGCCTTCTCCATACTTAGCCAGAAATTCAACCTCTCTTCTTTTTTCCTCTTTTTTTTTTTTTTACTGTTCTGAAAATCTAACTTGTGTTATGCAGCAATGAAAATTCCGACAGCGAAAGTGATAAGGGCTGCCAAGAAAAGGGCCCGAGAAGGGCCGCCCAGGGACCAGCGGGCCCCGGCCCCAAAACGCTCGGTGGTCCGGGCCTCCCTCCCGGCACCAGTCTCCCCACCCCCGGCTCCGCCACACGTCCCAGCTGTACCGGAGGTCGACCTTACGGCCGACACTCCACCAGAGGTGGGAGCGACAGCGGGAGCCACCGCCGAGGAACCAGCAGTGGGGGCACACGCGTCAACCGAGGAGTTCCCGGTCCCTAAGGGAGCAACCCCACCAGACGCTGCCAGGGACTGGGGCGAGGGACCATCCGGTCCCGCGAGCCCACCCCCTGAGGGGCCGCTTGGGAGTGGCCCGCACATAGAGCTGGGGACATCGGGAACGGCGGAGGGAGGCGAGGGCGCACCCAGGCCGCCCTGGGACTCCTTGGATGACGGCCATTGGGCCGAGCAGGCCCTGGGTCCAGTCTTTGATCTTAGGATCATTGAGGATCTCAGCCATCTGGGGGCGGGCGCATTCTTCCGGGACTCTTACGCCGCCGTGGTCAAGGTAAGCAATTTTTTTGTTTCTCCCCCTTTACTGTTCATACATATATATATTCTGCTGACCTGGGCTTATGCGTGCAGATCGCGCACTCCCTGAGGGCTGCCAGGGAGGTAATCCAAGGGGGAAAGAATGTTCTGCGGGAGACGCAGAAGGAGGTCGAGGAGGCCCAGCGCCGCGCGGAAGAGGCAGAGAGAGCGCTGGAGGCGGTCAAGGATGCCTGTGCGAGCGAGGTGAGGGCCGCCATGAGCCGGGCAAAGATGGAGGCCAACCGCACGCGCGCAGCGCTCTCTCAGATGACGGAGGCTGAGAGTGCAGTCATGGCCAGAGATATGCACATCTCTGAGTTGACCTCAGCGCTCCAGGAGGCCGAGGACCGAGCGGGCACGGCGGCGGAAGAAGCAAGAGTGGCAAGGGAGGAGACCTGCCGGCGCGAGGAAGAGATGAGCCGCGCTCGAGAGGAGATAAGCCACGCTCGAGAAGCTGAAAGAGCCGCGGCGGAGGCCCTCGCTGCGGAGAAAGCTCGGGCCGCTGGGCTTGTTGAAGAATACAAGGCGTCTGGGCGTTTTGCAGACGACCTGACCGAAGCTTCGGCCGCTGTATTCCTTGACGGGTTCCAGCACGCTAAGGAGAGGGTGGCCAGGGATTTGAATTTCCCCCGGGCCCTGGAGGTCGAGTTGTCAGACCAGGCTTCTTCCGACGATGAGCCCGCACCGTCAGAGCCATGAGCCTGCGTCCGCGACTTTGCTTTTTCTTTTCTTTCTTTTGTAAGCCCGACTACGTCGGAGTTTTGTAGTCCTTAGTTAATGAAAATACTTTTCACAGTGATCTTCGTATTGTTGACTTCATCGATTAATATGTGGCCCCACGACTTTATTCATTCTGATACTTCCGGGGGACACCTCCCCACCCGCGCTACCCTGCCTTAGTCGCTTGAACCCGAGAGTTAGAGCTAGGTGGAGTTAAATTTTAGGAGCAGGGACACCGTCGGTCGGAGATTAGGCTGGTAGGCCCCCTCGGGGCCACAGCGCAGTGCCTTGGGTGCCGTCGGGGCGCCGGGCTTCTGTTGTTGAGAGCCAGTGGCACACTGCTCTGCCAGTGGTACACTGGGCTTTGTGCCTGGCTAGTGCAGGGCTTTGAGTGCCGACGGGGCACCGGACTTTTGTTGTTGAGAGCCAGTGGCACACTGCTCTGCTCGTGGTACACTGGGCTTTGTGCCTGGCTAGTGCAGGGCTTTGAGTGCCGACGGGGCACCGGACTTTTGTTGTTGAGAGCCAGTGGCACACTGCTCTGCCAGTGGTACACTGGGCTTTGTGCCTGGCTAGTGCAGGGCTTTGAGTGCCAACGGGGCGTCGGGCTTTTGTTGTTGAGAGACAGTGGCACACTGCTCTGCTAGTGGTACACTGGGCTTTGTGCCTGGCTAGTGCAGGGCTTTGAGTGCCGACGGGGCGCCGGGCTTTTGTTGTTGAGAGCCAATGGCACACTGCTCTGCCAGTGGTACACTGGGCTTTGTGCCTGGCTAGTGCAGGGCTTTGAGTGCCGATGGGCGCCGGGCTTTTGTTGTTGAGAGCCAGTGGCACACTGCTCTGCCAGTGGTACACTGGGCTTTGTGCCTGGCTAGTGCAGGGCTTTGAGTGCCGATGGGGCATCGGGCTTTTGTTGTTGAGAGCCAGTGGCACACTGCTCTGCCAGTGGTACACTGGGCTTTGTGCCTAGCTAGTGCAGGGCTTTGAGTGCCGACGGGGCGCCGGGCTTTTGTTGTTGAGAGCCAATGGCACACTGCTCTGCCAGTGGTACATTGGGCTTTGTGCCTGGCTAGTGCAGGGCTTTGAGTGCCGACGGGGCGCCGGACTTTTGTTGTTGAGAGCCAGTGGCACACTGCTCTGCCAGTGGTACACTGGGCTTTGTGCCTGGCTAGTGCAGGGCTTTGAGTGCCGACGGGGCGCCGGGCTTTTGTTGTTGAGAGCCAGTGGCACACTGCTCTGCCAGTGGTACACTGGGCTTTGTGCCTGGCTAGTGCAGGGCTTTGAGTGCCGACGGGGCGCCGGGCTTTTGTTGTTGAGAGCCAGTGGACACTGCTCTGCCAGTGGTACACTGGGCTTTGTGCTTGGCTAGTGCAGGGCTTTGAGTGCCGACGGGGCGCCGGGCTTTTGTTGTTGAAAGCCAGTGGCACACTGCTTTGCCAGTGGTACACTGGGCTTTGTGCCTGGCTAGTGCAGGGCTTTGAGTGCCGATGGGGCACCGGGCTTTTGTTGTTGAGAGCCAGTGGCACACTGCTCTGCCAGTGGTACACTGGGCTTTGTGCCTGGCTAGTGCAGGGCTTTGAGTGCCGACGGAGCACCGGCTTTTGTTGTTGAGAGCCAGTGGCACACTGCTCTGCCAGTGGTACACTGGGCTTTGTGCCTGGCTAGTGTAGGGCTTTGAGTGCCGACGGGGCGCCGGGCTTTTGTTGTTGAGAGCCAGTGGCACACTGCTCTGCCAGTGGTACACTGGGCTTTGTGCCTAGCTAGTGCAGGGCTTTGAGTGCCGACGGGGCGCCGGGCTTTTCTGTGAAAATTCAGGTAGCTAAAATTGACTCGTTAATATTGAACAAGGGGCGAGAACCCAAGTGAGCACAGGAAAGTTGCTTAGTCATGAAAAAAGAAATACATTACTGATAATACCGACGGAGGTTATCTGCATTCCACGTCCTAGGAAGAGGCGTCCCGTCAAGTTCTTCAACTTTATAAGCCCCGTGGTGGAGCGTCTCGGTGATCCGGTAAGGCCCCTCCCTGTTAGGGGCCAGCTTGCCTCCCTCAGTTGGCTTTGAGACCTCCGCCCGTCGAAGGACTAGATCTCCTGGTAGGAATGTCCGGGGGCGCACGCGTGCGTTGTAGTATTTCGCGGCCCGTTGCCGGTAGGCTGCCATTCGAAGCCATGCTCTGTCCCGCACTTCCTCCACCAGGTCGAGGTTGGCTCGCAGTTGGTCAGGGTTACCTTCTTCACTATAAGCCTCCACCCGGGGGCTGGGTGCCCCGATCTCCACAGGGATGACAGCTTCAGAGCCAAAGACTAGGCTGAACGGCGTTTCGCCAGTGGGGGCTCGAGGCGTTGTATGATAGGCCCATAGTACGTTGGGGAGCTCCTCTGCCCATCGTCCCTTGCAGCTATCCAGTCGAGACTTCAGTCCCTGGAGGATGATTCAGTTGATCACTTCAGCTGCCCCGTTGGTTTGAGGATGCCCGACGGAAGTAAACCTCTGACAAATACCCAGCTCGGAGCAGAACTCCCGGAAAGGTGCATTATCAAACTGCCGGCCATTATCAGTGACTAATGTGCGCGGCAGCCCGAACCTACATATGATTGACTTCCAGAAGAAAGATCTCACTTTGCTCTCGGTGATCTTGGCCAGAGCCTCAGCTTCGACCCACTTGGTGAAGTGGTCCACCGCCACCAAGAGGAACTTCCGCTGTCCGGAAGCCGAGGGAAATGGACCCAAGATATCCATGCCCCATTAGGCAAAAGGCCAAGGCGCCACCAGGGGGGTCAGGTGAGATGTCGGCTGTCGCTGGATATTGGCATGACGTTGGCAGCTATCACACTTCTTGACGAGTTCGGCCGCGTCTCCTTCATTGTCAGCCAAAAATACCCTTGGCGCAGAGCCTTGTAAGCTAGGGCTCTGCCCCCCAGATGACCCCCGCATACGCCTTCGTGGATCTCCCTGAGGATATAATCTGATTCAGTTGGCCCCACACACCTGAGGACCGGGTACGAGAAGGACCTCCGATAAAGCTTCCCGTCCATCATCAAGAATCTCGGGGCCCTTCGTTTGAGCAGCTTGGCCTCAGCGGGGTCCTCCGGGAGAGTGCCGTCAGTCAAGTACTGAACGTAGGCGTCCATCCAGGAGGGCTCCTGCTCCACCGGCAGCACTTTATCCGCGGCCTCAATGCTTGGGACTTGTAGATGCTCCACGTATGTTCTTCCCAACGTCCCGTCGACCGAAGTGGCCAAAAGGACAGCGCATCAGCCCTGGCATTCTCCGCCCTGGGGATATAGCTGACACGGAAATAAGAAAAATGAGACGCCTGGGACTGCACCTTGCTCAAGTAGCGGGACATGGTGGGGTCCCTAGCCTCGTACTCCCCGGCGACTTGTCCAGAAATGAGTTGAGAGTCCGTGAAGGCCCTTAAGCGCCCCGCGCCCAGCTCCTCGGCTAGTCTCATCCCCGCCAGCAGGGCTTCGTGCTCCGCCTGGTTATTGGTCGCCAAGAACTGGAATCTGAGAGCATACTCCACCACGTCTCCCTCCGGGCTCGCGAGAATGAGTCCGGCTCCGCTCCCTTGAGAGTTTGCCGCCCCATCTACATGCAGGATCCAATCCTCCGTCTCTCCAGTGAGGGAGAGTCCCTTGGCTTCTCCGGTCACTCCTCCTCCACGTCCTTCTCGGTCCAGGAGCACTCAACTAAGAAATCCGCCAACACTTGGGACTTCATGGCCGGTCTTGGCCGGATGGACAGGTCGAACTCGCTTAGCTTGATGGCCCATTTAGCCAGCCGGCCGGAGGTGTCGGGGCGAGACATAATAGCTCGCAGGGGCTGGTCCGTGAGCACCACGATGGGATGGGCTTGAAAGTAAGGCCGAAGGCGCTGAGTAGAGACCACCAGGGCGAAGATAATCTTCTCGGTTTTTGAATACTTGGTCTCAGCGTCATGGAGTACCTTGCTGGTATAATAGATTGGCTTCTGGGCTCCGCCAGTATCCATGCGCACAAGCACGGAGCTAACAGCCTCGGAGGAAGCGGCCAGATATAAAAAGAGCTCCTCTCCATTTTCAGGCTTGGACAGTAGCGGAGGAGTAGAGAGAAATTGCTTCAACTCTTCGAAGGAGCCCTGACACTCTTTTGTCCACTCGAAGCCGTTAATCTTGCGCAGCGCCTTGAAAAAAGGTAGGCACCTCTCCGCCGACCTTGACATGAAACGACTCAAGGCCGCCACCCTCCCCGTCAGGTGCTGCACCTCCTTCTTGCTGACCGGAGGCCGCATCTCCAGGATGGCTCTGATCTTGTCGGGGTTGGCCTCGATCCCGCGCTGGGTCACCATGAAACCCAGGAACTTGCCAGCCGCTACTCCGAAGGCGCATTTGTGGGGGTTGAGCTTCATCCGGTACTGGCACAGATTGTTGAAAGTCTCCTCGAGGTCTGCTACATGGTCTTCTGCGTTGGTGCTCTTGGTTAGCATGTCATCCACATATACCTCCATGTTGCGCCCCAGTTGATCCTCAAAAACCTTGTTCATTAGTCTTTGGTAAGTAGCCCCGGCATTTTTCAGTCCAAAGGGCATCACCCTGTAACAGTAGATCCCCCTCTCCGTGACAAAGGAGGTTGCTTCTTCATCTGCTGAGCTCATCTTGATTTGATTATACCCCGAGAACGCATCCATGAAACTGAGCGTCCCATGCCCGGAGGTGGCGTCTACCAGCTGGTCGATCCGGGGGAGCGGGAAGCTGTCCTTTGGACATGCCTTATTGAGGTCGGTGAAATCCACGCACATTCTCCAGCTTCCACTGGCCTTACGAACCATCACGACGTTCGCCAACCAGTTAGGGTAGCACACCTCGCGGACGTGGCCAGCCGCCAACAACTTCCG
Source organism: Calamus simplicifolius (assembly GCA_900491605.1). NCBI lineage: Eukaryota > Viridiplantae > Streptophyta > Magnoliopsida > Arecales > Arecaceae > Calamus > Calamus simplicifolius. Next base: position 442,276 of record UESW01003880.1, on the reverse strand, counting down.
CACCTCCTCGTCAACAGCCTTCTGTCGGTCCGGGGCAAAACTCCTTTTCTTCTGCCTGACGGGCCGACACTCTGGTCGAATGTTGAGCTGATGTGTAATCACCTCCTTCGGGATCCCGAGCATGTCGGACGCCGACCAAGCGAAGACGTCGGTGTTGGCCCACAGAAAGGCTAGGAGCCGGTCACGAGCTTCGTTCGGAAGTGAGGCTCCAACGCGGATCGTCCGCATGGGGTCCTCCCCGAGGGGGAAAGTGAGCAGCCACTCGGCCGGTTCCCTCCTCCTCTCCAGGTCTCGTGGGTCAAGGGCCTCGGGTGCTGGTGCAGAGGCGGTGCAGGGGCTGCCTCCTGGGGACTAGGGGCCAAGTGATAGCAAAGCACCGGTAGGCCCTGCTCCCTCGCATCTCGCCGACCCCTCTGGCGGTTGGGAACCTCACAAGGAGCCGCTTGGTGGATATGACGGCATCCAAGAGGTTGAGCCCGGGCCTCCCAAGAATCGCGTTGTACGCCAGGGGCACACGGACTACCAAGAATTTTATAAAGACGGTGCTCTGGCACGGAGCCGTTCCAGCTGTTACGGGAAGAGTAATTTCCCCTTCGACCCTCACAGAATCTCCTGTGAATCCCATCAAAGGCGTGACGATAGGTCGAAGTAGATCATGCGACAGATTTATGCGAACAAAGGCATCGTAGTTCAAAACATCTACGGAGCTTCCACTGTCGACTAGGATTCGTTTTACAGGATGTTTAGCAATCGTCATGGATACGACAACGCTATCATCATCTTGATTTACAACCCCCTCCAAGTCCTTTTCGAAAAAAGGAATTACAGTTTCCACTCCTCCCTCTCCCCTTTGTCTCTTCGACGGGCCTCCTGCCCCCCAGGAAATCATCGCTACTGTCTTCTCCGTCGGGGTGTTATCGATCACCGGCGGTGCAGGCGCTGACGGGCCAGGAGCTCCCGGGTTGTTCCTTTGGACAAACTTCCTCAGATAGCCTTGTTGAATGAGGTCTTCGATGGCTTTCTTCAGCTGTCGGCAGTCGTCGGTGTTGTGGCCATGGTCCCGGTGGTAGCGGCAGTAGAGATTTTTATTCCGGGGAATCTTCGGGTTGATGGGAGGAGGGCGTTGCAGATAGGACTCCCCTTCGATCTCGAGCAGGATCTGAGATATCGGGGCAAGGAGCGGGGTGTAAGGCTCGTCTCTCGGTGCAGGAGGTCGGGGACGGTGATCTGGTCGGCGAGGAGGCTCGGGCCTCCTGGGGCGAGCATCGGCAGGTTCTGGCTGGGTTAGCTTCCTGGGTATGCTCCCGCCAGCTTCACGCCGGGAAAAGTCAGCTTCGTCTGCCCGGATGTACTTCTGGGCGTGAATCAAAAGTTCGGAGTAGGAGCCCGGCGGCTTTTTGTCAAGGGAGTATGCGAAGCGAGAAGGGCGGAGCCCCCGCTTCAGAGCCAAGGTTGCCACCTAGTCCTCCAGGTTGTAGACCTCCAAGGCGGCCTCCTTGAACCGGGCAACATAGTCCCACAGAGGTTCGCCATTCTTCTGCTGCACGGCAAATAGGCTGTCCGCCACCCTCGGGATCTTCCGGCAAGCGTCAAAGTGGGCCAGAAAAGCCCTCTCCAACTGGCAGAAAGAGTCGATGCTTCATGGCGGCAGGCGAGAATACCAAGCCCGGGCAGCTTTTTTCAGGGTAGCCGGGAAAGCAACACACATGAGCGAATCAGTGGCCCCTTGAACTTGCATGAGCAACTTGTAGCTCTCCAAATGATCCAAGGGGTCCGTAGTCCCGTCGTATGGGTCCAGCTGAGGAAGGCGGAACCTGGTAGAGATAGGCTCCTCCATGATGCGGCGGGACAGGGGAGGTCGACTGTCGTAGTCAGTCTCTGGCAGGTGGGTGATCCGACGGCTAAGTTCTTCCAGCTTCTGGTTGCACTCCTCGAGTCGACGCTCAGCTCGACGAGGCATCCGGCCACCAACGGAGCCCTCCCCCGATGATTCAGAAGAAGAACGGGGGCGGCGATGCCGGCGCGGGCGCTCCGCCTCCTTTCCGTGCCGCCGCTTAGGGGAAACGCTGGCGTGACGAGAAGGAGACCGGGGCCTTTTGGATGCTTCGTGGTGATGCGGCTTGGCCGGGGATCGGTGGTGATGATCTGCAGGAACTGGCGATCTCCGGCGAGAGGAATGCTGGCTAGGCTGCATTACCCCAGGGACAGACGGGTTTGGCTCCGGTTGCCGGAAGGCTGCTTGCTGGTGCTGCATGCCTTGAACCATCGCCGCCAACGACTGGACCTGCATGGCCAGGGCAGTGAATCGATCTTCCTGAAGTTGCTGCAGAGCAGAAACAGGGACATCATTCTGCGGAGCGGAAGGCCCTGCCCCCCGGAGATCCGGAGGCTCCGGGAAACAGGATGCGAGAGCCAGGGGGGCCTCCGCGGGTGGACCAGCCCCGCAGCGCTGCCCCCCAGCACGTCCGGCCGAAACTCCTTTCGTTCGAGTCGTCACCATGGCTTCGAAGTCCTGAAGACAGGAGAAAGAAGAAAGCTACTGGTTCGACGTCTCTCTTACGCTCCCCCTACCTGGCGCGCCAATCTGATGGCGCCAAGACACCTTCCTCGAACGTCGGGAATGACGGACGTCTCCCTCCTCGAAGTCCTGCAAGAAAAGTCCCCGGGGACGGTGGCGCCGGTGGGGACCCTCCGACGATCAAGTCAGTTGCTTGGGCTCAGACAAAGAACCGCTCCAGCGAAGAGGAGCTGAGGCGGTTAGGGTTTTTGCTGGGAGGAAGAAAGTTCAGAAAAACCAGAGTTCAGATCCCACTTACAGCCTGAGCATGTGCCTTTTATACCTGTCTGAATACCCCAACTTGTGGCTTTGGAAGATCTCCATCGTACCGTTGATACGTGTGGTATTACATGTGTCCGGTAGCCGTGTAGGCGTTCAGTGTACGCCGCCGGTTGATATGACTAGGCACCATTGCTGGAGGTAGCGAGCCGTACGCCGTAGCGAGGCATGGTGGAGCACAAGGACATGCAACGCGCCAAACACCGTTATGAGGCATGGCCCTCCGTAACGGGGCACAATCACGGGAGTACCGAATGGTACGCCGTGGAAGGGCATGGTTATGCACAGGGGCATGCAACGCGCCAAACATCGTTATGAGGCATGACCCTCCGTAATGGGGCACAATCACGGGAGTACCGAATGGTACGCCGTGGCTAGGCATGGCCATGCGCTGAAAATCATGTGTAAGCACCGTGCAACCTGATAGTTGTTGTTTTCCTTGGCAGTCAAGTTGCATGCTAATCGCCGATGACCCCACTCTCCGACCCCGAGGGGTACTGGGGGTGGGGGAATGACAGTGTACCCCGAGACCGGTGGGGGCCCCGGGGTTAAGAGATGGTGACCCTACCCCCGACCCCGAGGGGGTACCGGGGGTAGGGAATGACAGTCCACCCCGAGACCGGTGGGGGCCTCGGGGTTAAGAAATGATGACCCTACCCCCGACCCCGAGGGGGTACCGGGGGTAGGGGAATGGCAGTCCACCCCGAGACCGGTGGGGGCCTCGGGGTTAAGAAATGATGATCCTACCCCCGACCCCGAGGGGGTACCGGGGGTAGGGGAATGACAGTCCACCCCGAGACCGGTGGGGGCCTCGGGGTTAAGAAATGATGACCCTACCCCCGACCCCGAGGGGGTACCGGGGGTAGGGGAATGACAGTCCACCCCGAGAGATGACCCTACCCCCGACCCCGAGGGGGTACCGGGGGTAGGGGAATGACAGTCCACCCCGAGACCGGTGGGGGCCTCGGGGTTAAGAAATGATGACCCTACCCCGACCCCGAGGGGGTACCGGGGGTAGGGGAATGACAGTCCACCCCGAGACCGGTGGGGGCCTCGGGGTTAAGAAATGATGACCCTACCCCCGACCCCGAGGGGGTACCGGGGGTAGGGGAATGACAGTCCACCCCGAGACCGGTGGGGGCCTCGGGGTTAAGAAATGATGACCCTACCCCCGACCCCGAGGGGGTACCGGGGTAGGGGAATGACAGTCCACCCCGAGACCGGTGGGGGCCTCGGGGTTAAGAAATGATGACCCTACCCCCGACCCCGAGGGGGTACCGGGGGTAGGGGAATGACAGTCCACCCCGAGACCGGTGGGGGCCTCGGGGTTAAGAAATGATGACCCTACCCCCGACCCCGAGGGGGTACCGGGGGTAGGGAATGACAGTCCACCCCGAGACCGGTGGGGGCTCGGGGTTAAGAAATGATGACCCTACCCCCGACCCCGAGGGGGTACCGGGGTAGGGGAATGACTGTCCACCCCGAGACCGGTGGGGGCCTCGGGGTTAAGAAATGATGACCCTACCCCCGATCCCGAGGGGGTACCGGGGGTAGGAGAATGACGGTGGCTGCCGTTACCTTTTCTGACGACGCTGGGATCAGTCATATCAGGACCCATCAAATTGTGATGCCTAAGGATGAACTTGAGGACTCCTTGATCAAAATCGATGATCCTAGACCTGGGCACTAGCTGGATGTTGAGCCATGGTTGGGGGACATTCCAAAGACCCTGTGACCGAAGCTTCAGCTTTTCATCATGCACTCTGTTAAGGAAACTGACCGATGAAGGTGACATCATTCTCAAATGCAAATCCTGGCACGAAGCTTAGACCTTCAAGCAACGACTCCAGCTCCTTGCAACGGTCCAAAAATGTTAGCCGTGGAAACAAATTAATGGTTTAAGTCGAAAGAAGATTGTCAAACTTATAATGATGCATTCACATGCAGAATTAAAGAAAGCTCGATCTAGTTTTAGCACCTCAATTATCAGATATCTGATAACCGAGTTGTTTAACCTGGCTATTTAATTTGTTCCATACCACACACACTCTCTCTCTTTTCCCCTTCCAATTCCTTTTCTATCTAAAAAATAATTACAATTACCATTAATAGTTTATAATGGAACTTTAATTAACTCTATTTGAAACATGGGCATACAAACATAAAAAAATAAAAAAAATAAAAATTCTTGAAAGCAATTCATCATGCATGGAAAGAAAATATTTATTTCTTTTGTTTGGGTTGAATTCATAAAACTTTGCTTTTAATCGTATTCAGCAGGGTAAAGTTTAGAAACGGGAACGTGTACGAATAAAGCCTATAAATTTTATTATTATCATTATTAAATAACATTAATATATCAATAGAAGAGTTGGGTGGCTATACATGATAAACCCTTTTTTTGTTTAATTTCTTTTCTCTTCTCCCTTTAGATGTAGATAGAAAATATTGATAATTAAAAATTATATATAAAATAAATATAGTTAAAATAAGAAATTTATTATAAATATATTTTAATTGAAGAAAAAAAATAAAGTTATTGTAAAAATATAGAGATAAATGTAATATAAATCTATTTTTTAAATGTAAACCTATAAATACATCAATGTAAATAAATGGTATGGTATATATAGAAAAATAAATAAATAAAAATTATATTAAAAAAATAATTAGTTGTAATTAAAATATAATTTTAAATCAAATAAGATAAAAAAATAATTAAATAATTTTAGATTAATATTTTGTTATTGTTGCTTGTCTAGATTCTTGTGAAGAGTATGAGACCCTTAAAGATAGTGCGAAGATCTACATACAAAAGGTTAGAGATCCTTAAAAATAAGAGAACCCAACTTTATGGCCACGGAGGGATCCGTGGCACCCCCTTAGCGGCTAACTACTACTTTCGGTGTTTGAGAGGCTAGAGTTATTTTTTTTTGCATATTTATGTTGGGTGTGGCAGATGGTGGCTACCTAATTGATCAGACTAAGGCTAGAGTTATACCATATGTCCTTAAGATAATTTCGTCCCGCAATGGTGCTTACGGTCAGTATAACGATTGTCTCCCAGGATACAATAGTCTCCTTTTGATGAAAGTAGCACTATAATTTACCAAAAATATCGAACCAAGAATGCTACTCTCTTTTTAATGCACTATTGCTATACTACCCTTAGGAAGTATGCAAATGCCTAAGAGAGAACTCAATTCGGAATGGAATTGGAATGAATGAAATGAGAGGGTCTTGGGTCCTATTTATAGGTTTTTAGGTGCCCCTTGGAAGCAACCCTACGAATTTAGTTTAATTTGAATTCTTTGATCGAAGGATGTGAGGGTTAAGGGCTTATCACCCTTGATATGCCTTTTAGACATCGTGATCTTCAGATCAGGCGATCGGATAAGCCTTTTCATGGATGTGATCTAAAGATCAGCCAATCAGATAAGCCTATTCTCATCCTGATATGCCTTTTCATCATCGTGATCTGATGATCACCTTATCAGATAGGCAGTTGCACGTCTTTGATACACCGTTTCAATATTACTTATCACAACGGCTTGATCAGAGCGACGCCTTATCACCAACCATACGATCGGACGGATGCCTTATTACCAACCGATAATCGGACGGGTGCCTTATCACCAAGCGTCCTATTGACTGGTTAACCAACCGTCCTATTGACTGGTCAACCGATGGGTATCAACCATTGGATCGTGATCACGATTGTGATTTGATCACCGCATCTGGACCCTTCATCCGATCGATCAACGATCAATTGATCTCATCCCCTTATCTTGATCTGATCACTCTCCACCATCGGATTCTCCTGATCTAGGAAAAATTTAAAGCCCCTCAAGCTTCTCGCGATGATGCGCACGTGTGAAGTACAAAGTGCGCCTACAAAGCGCCCATTGCGCCCTTCGCATACGCGTATACGCGTGCGCGTGTGCGAGGGTGATGCTACGCACACGTGCGTGTGCGTAGCATCACCCTCAAGCTCTCTACTTATGGTGAGCCTAAGGAACTTAAGCTTCAAGGAAGTGGTTTCCTTATAAGTGAACATTCCTGTCTTGATTTTTTCGATGTGGGACTAAATGTCCCCGTAATTTCTCATTCACACACATAAGGAGGTAATGAGCGTTCAAGGCCCATTAGGGTATTCAAGGCTTATTTTGGCCCATTACCCAACATTTGGCCCATTGTCCAACAATCCCCCACATGAATAAAAATTGGACTTAGATCAAAGATCATCAAAGATCAGCAAAGGCAAACCCCCATATAAAAGGATTTTAATGCAAATGAATATGCAGACACACTAAAGAGAGTATAATGGGATGAAGTTATATCGAGATAGGTAGCTTGTGGCTTTGAACTTTCCTTAGTGAGTTGTTATCGAGTTTACTTGCTAAAAGATGAACGTGATGTCTTGAACCTTTCAACGTTTTGTGTAAACTAAGAAAATAATAATCACGCAACTTCTTCCCGAGCATTCTTTTGGTTCTCATAGTTGTGTTTATTTTGGCCCCGAACAACTCTTGGTCTCATGAGTGCTTCAGAGAATTAAAGCTTAAAATTCTCATAGAATTGGCCCAGTTCACACTCACATAGGTGATTCTTATTAAGAGTATCCTGCGAACCCCACATGATGTTTATGTCATAAGAATCATTAAAAGCAATGCTTATCCTAGTACCTTTAGCAGGTAGCACCAATTATCATAGAAATAAGTAGGATTGGACATCCTTAGTGCTATCAAGTCTCTTCATAATTTAGTTATCCCTTTTGAACCTAGATCTTGGGATCTCCAGTCAGCTAAGTTGGGTATCCACTATGAAGATTTTTCAGTTATAGGTTTTAAACCCATTTCCCTTGATAAATAGTTTACTTGATCTTTTGGCAACCCCTTTGTTAATGGATCCGCTAGGTTTTTCTTTGACTGAACATAGTCAATAGAAATTACACAAATTTCAAGTAACTGCTTAATGGTATTATGTCTGCGACATATATGTCTAGACTTACCATTATACATCTTATTCTATGCTCTGCAAATTGCCGATTGACTATAACAATGTATGCATATTGCAGACACAGGCTTTGGCCAACATGAAATTTCTTCTAAAAGATTTCGAAGCCATTCTGCTTCTTCAGCTGCCTTTTCTAAGGCAATAAACTCAGATTCTATAGTGGATCGAGCTATACATGTTTGCTTAAAAGATTTTCATGACACAGCACCTCCTCCTAAGGTGAATACATATCCACTTGTGGATTTTGTATCTTATGTGTTAGATATCCAATTTGCATCACTGTATCCTTCTAGTACAGCTGGATATCTTGAAAAATATAATCCATAACATAGGGTATATTGCATATATCTTAATACCCTTATTAGAGCTGTCCAATGATTTGGACCTGGATTACTTATGAATCTACTCATCTTATTGACAACATATGCTATGTCAGGATAAGTGCAATTCATGACATACATTAAACTGCCAATTATACGTAAGTATTTCAATTGAGATATGAGTTCTCCAGTATACTTAGCCAAATGTAGATTAACATCTACAGGTGTTTTCGCCGGGCTAGTATCATACTTTTTATACTTATTTAATATTTTCTCAATATAATGAGATTGAAATAATATTATTTCTTCAGATGTTCTAGTGATTCGAATCCCTAGTATAACATCTGCAACACCCATATTTTTCATATCAAAATGTTTGATCAATATTTTCCTTGTCTGATTAATCATTTCAGTATTTACTACCAATGATTAACAGGTCATCTACATAAAAGCAGATTATCACATACCCTTCATGCAGGGTTTTGGCATATATACATTTGTCACATTCATTTATTTTGAATCCATTTGATAACATAATATTATCAAATTTTATATGCCATTGCTTAGGTGCTTGCTTTAATCCATATAAGGATTTAACAAGTCTATACACCTTCTTTTCTTGTCCTGGAACAATAAATCCCTCAAGTTATTCCATGTATATTTCTTCATCTAATTCACCATTCAAAAAAGTAGTTTTAACGTCCATTTGATGAATTTCAAGATTGTTAATGGCTACAAAAGCGATTAACATTCTTATAGATGTTATTCTACTTACTGGTGAATAGGTATCAAAAAAGTCTATACCTTCTTTTTGTTTGAAGCCCTTAGCCACTAATATAGCTTTATACTTATCAATTGATCCATCAGCCTTTAGCTTTTTCTTAAAAATCCACTTTCACCCTAAAGGTTTCATACCAGATGGTAAGTCTACCAACTCCCATGTATGATTATGCATGATGGACTCAATTTCACTATTAACAGCTTCTTTCCAAAAGGGTACTTCTGGATTAGACATTGCCTCCTTAAATGTCTGAGGTTTATCTTGTAACATATAAGTTACATAATCAGGACCAAAAGAATTTATAACTCTTGGTCTCTTACTGTGTCTGGGTTCATCTTCAGGATATTCTTCCTGATGACTACTACTAGCAGTATTATTATCATAAGTACTTTTATTTGAACTTATTTTTAATTTTCTTTTAATTGAAAATATATCTTCAAAGAATGCTGCATTCCTTGATTCCATGATTGTATTTTTTTGTATATCAATTATATCTGATTTATACACAAGAAAGCGATATGCGCTACTATTATGTGCATAACTGATAAATATACAATCAACAGTTTTAGGTAGGGGTGCAACTTGGGCCGGGTTCAACCCGAACCTGTCCCGCCGAACCCAATTTATAGCAGTGTTTAAACTCATGTTTGCCCAACCCAAACCCGAAAGATCCGAGTTTAACCCGGCCCGATTTGCAATTGACCTGGGTTAGGGTTGATCGCAACCCGAACCCGAGATAATCTGAACTCGAGATAACCAAAACCCGAGGGTTATCCGAACGGGGGTAGCTTATCGACATCATAATTTTGGGGGCGTTAAAGGTGCCAATCGGGTCGGACGAGATGGCCAACTTGAGGGTGAGGAGAGCAAGGCCATCGGTCGCAAGCGAGAAAAAGGACAAAAATAAAGGTGGACTACCCGTACATTTCGTTTCACTTTCTGCCTCCTCCTCTTCTTTGTTTATGGCACCTCCTTCTCTTCTTTGTTTCAGTTAAGATCTTTTTTTTAATACAATGTTAAATCCCCGAGTCTAGCTTATGCGTTAGGCAAGGGATTTTATTTTTTCGTCTTTGGGATCCATAATTCGGTGTTTATTTACTTTGAAAAAAGTATTTTCTGTTTTTTTCTCATCAACCCGAATTCTAACCCGAAACTCAACCCGAATATGATTTTTAAAAATAGGGTTAGGGTTGAGGTTTTACAAATAGGGTTAGGGTTAGGGTTAGGGTTGACATTTTACAAATAGGGTTAGGGTTAGGGTTGAGGAAAACCCGAGTTTCATGAGCCTGAGTTGCACCCCTAGTTTTAGGTCCTATTTTAACCTTTTTGGGGACCGAAATAACTACTTTTGCTAGACACCCCCATACTCTTAAGTAATTATAAGAAGGCTTCTTTCCTTTCCATAACTTATATGGAGTAACTTCCTTCTTCTTAAGAGGTATCTTATTAAGAATATGATTTGCTGAGAGAATTGCTTCTCCCCATAAATTCTATGGTGTACCAGAATTTATTAACATGACATTCATCATTTCTTTTAATGTGTGTTTTTACGTTTCGTAATTCCATTAGATTGAGGCGAATAAGGAGCAGTAGTTTAATGAATAATGCATGCTCTTGACAGAATTCGTCAAAAGGTGCATCGTATTCACCACCTCTATTACTCCTTATGGCCTTAATCTTTTTGCCAAGTTGATTTTCAACTTCATTCTTATAACATTTAAACATTTTTAAAGCCTCATCTTTAGACTCTAGTAGATACACATAGCAGTATCTTGTTGAATCATCAATAAATGTTATAAAATACTTTTTACCTTCTCTAGTTTGAACTGACTTTAAGTCACATAAATCATTGTGAATTAAGTCAAGAGGTTCAGTATTTCTTTCTACTGCTGAAAATGGTGTTTTTGCTAACTTAGCTTCAACACACACTTCACACTTGTAATGTGAATCAATTTTATGATTAGGTAATAATTCTAATTTCATTAATTTTTGTAATGAATTAAAATTCACATGTCCTAATCTATCATGCCATAAACAAGAAGAATCAATCATATAAGCAGAAGAATAAGCTTTATTTATTTCAAGATTTCTATGTACAGTCATTACATTTACCTTGAATAATCCATTTTTCAAGTAACCCCTTCCAATAAATATCCTCCCTTAGTGAGTACAAATTTATCAGACTCAAAGACCATCCTAAAGCCATGTTTGCTTAGGAGGGAGCCTGATATGAGATTCTTCCGGATGTCAGGGACATGTAGCACATCATTAAGTAGAAACTCCTTGCCATATGTCATCTTCATAATAATGCGGCCAAGTCCTTCTATCTTGGATGTAGCGGAGTTACCCATGACCAAATTTCTACCATTGATAGGAGTATATGATGAGAACATACTCTTATCAGAGCAGACATATCTGGTAGCTCCAGTGTCTATGTACCATTCATTTGCTTTGTCAACCATGTTTGTTGGGGAATGCAGAATACCCCCAAGATCTTGGCTATAGCGTATATGAGTAATACCAAAAAAACTTTTACCGTTCTAATCTATGAGTATAAGATCATACCTTCAGACTTGAACTTTGGAACACTTTGATTGATTGCTCGACCTCAACCTTTTAGCCTTCCGCCGTATTCCCGAAATACCTTCTTCTCTCACAAGATGGTGGGATCTCTCGGCCGACCTAGGGTTTCTTGTTTTTCTTTTTCAAAAAAACGTTAACCCTAGCAACCAACTGAGAGGGTATTTATAGGGCTACAACAGGGACCAATAGGCAAATATGAAAAGGACTTCCCACGTAATTAAATCTCCTAATCCTATCCCGGGTTAGGATTCAATTACGTAAATTACAATTCATTCCACTAAAGAATTATAATTGTACTCCTAATCATATTCGAATTTATATTTTCGAGCCTTAATATTAAATACTTATTATCTCCCCACGTTAAGATTACAGATATCCACCAATTAAATTTAATTACTGACAATATAATTTAATTGGCTGTTATTATCCTTGAGACTTATCCACTTAACTTATTTGATGTATCGGATTCAAAATCCACTTGCAAGATTTGATACAATCAAAACTTATAAGCTTTCTCAAGGGGATATCATCAATCCAAATTAACAGGACGTGGATTCCTTCAACTATTAATATTCACCATATATATAATGTTATTGCCCAACCCACTGAGTTATTGACTCATATAGAATCTCACTCTATGTGTAATCAAAGCAATAATCACTACATACACGTGTCTAGAAATAGAATTCAGATTAAGAGCATAAGTAATCATAATATTCATGAGTTTTAAATTATTTTATAAAGTCAGTATAAAATAATTAACTCAACTGGGTCCTGTTCAATACACACAAAGTGTACTAGCACAAATAGTTAGAATAAACCATTCCCCGTAGTCAAGACAGACCTACTAAAAATTTGTGCTACAGTTCTACTGATGGTGTGTCCAATTCCATCTAAAACTGTGAACAATAAACTTGTATTCCAAAAGAACCGATGATCTAGTCTTCTGTGTGTAAGCCGTACTCTACACACTAGATCAAATACTCTTTGTAAATACTAGACACATGCACATATATAGTAAATGGCACACATTGCTCAAAATGAATTCTCATTAAAATATAAAGACATAACATAAAGCATATCTTTTAGTCTATATCTCTTTCAGTTTTCTTCAAATACAACTGCTGACAGCATCATCTCGGATACCTCTTTGGATAGGGTTTCAGTAACGTTGACTTCTTTCTTTTCTTTATCCTTGAAACGATAGTCCTTGGATTTGTGTCCTTGCTTTCCATAGACAAAGCACTTTCCCTTGAACTTATATTTCTTTGGATTGCCCTTCTTCTATTTAAAGCCTTCGCATGGAAACTTGCATTTCTTTCTTCCTTCTATGAGGTTGGCCTTTGGCTCAGCAGGTTGTCCTCCTGTCTTCTTGTCTTGGCTCTTATTGTCCTCCTCGATCCTCAGGCGGACAATTAGGTCTTCAAGTCCCATCTCCTTCTTATGCTTCAGGTAGTTCTTGAAGTCCTTCCACAGTAGTGGTAGTTTTTCTATGATGGCAGCTACCTGGAATGACTCGCTGAGAGACATTCTCTCTGCATGTATCTCATGCAGGATAATCTGGAGCTCTTGGATTTGCTCCATAACTATTTTGTGGTCGACCATTTTGTAGTCTAAGAACCTTTCAACCACAAACTTCTTGTATCCAACATTCTCTATCTTATACTTTTTATCTAGGGATGCCCATAACTCCTTGGCAGTAGCAATACTACTGTACGCATTGTACAGGGTATTGTCCAGACCATTCAAGATGTAGTTCTTGCAAAGAAAGTCTGAGTGCTTCCATACATCTACTGCAGCAATGACTTGCTTGTCGGTCTTCCCTTCCTTCAGGACAGGCAGATCTTCAGTCAGCACTCTGACCAGATTTAGAGTTGTGAGGTAGAACAGCATCTTCTGTTGCCACTTCTTGAAGTCTGTGCCAAAAAATTTCTTCGGTCTTTCAGCTTGACCGGATGTCATCATAGTCATCTGCAGCAACACTTCCGTGGTAGCAGAAAATTGTCTTAAGATTGTTGGGTGTAGCAGATGGTGGCTACCTAATTGATCAGACTGAGGCTAGAGTTATACTCTATGTCTTTAAGATAATTTTGTCCCGCAATGGTGCTTATGGTTAGTATAACGATTGTCTCCCGGGATACAACAGTCTCTTTTGATGAAAGCAGCACAATAATTCATCAAAAATATCGAACCAAGAATGCTACTCTCTTTTTAATGCACTATTGCAATACTACCTTTAGGAAAGTATGCAAATTCCTAAGAGAGAACACAATTCGGAATGGAATTGGAATGAATGAAATGAGAGGGTCTTGGGTCCTATTTATAGGTTTTTAGGTGCTCCTTGGAAGCAACCCTACAAATTTAATTTAATTTGAATTCTTTGATCGAAGGATGTGAGGGTTAAGGGCTTATCACCCTTGATATGCCCTTTAAACATTGTGATCTTCAGATCAGGCGATCGGATAAGCCTTTTCATGGCTGTGATCTGAAGATCAGCCAATCAGATAAGCCTATCCTCATCCCGATATGCCTTTTCATCGTCGTGATCTGATAATCACATTATCAGATAGGCAGTTGCACGTCTCTGATACATCATTTCAAGATCACTTATCACAACGGCTTGATCGAAGTGACGCCTTATCACCAACCATACGATCGGACGGACGCCTTATTACCAACCGATGATCGGACGGATGCCTTGTCACCAACCATCTTGTTGACTGGTCAACCAACCGTCCTATCGACTGGTCAACCGATGGGTGTCAACCGTTGGATCGTGATTGCAATTGTAATTTGATCACCGCATCTCGATCCTTCATCCGATCGATCAATGATCAATTGATTTCAGCCCCTTATCTTGATCCGATCAGTCTCCACCGTCGAATTCTCCTGATCTAGAAAAAAATTATAGCCCCTCAAGCTCCTCGCGATGATGCGCACGTGCAAAGTGCACCTACAAAGCACCCATTGTGCCCTTCGCACACGCTCGTGCGCATGCGCAAGGGTGATGCTATGTATCACCCTCAAGCTCTCCACTTATGGTGAGCCTAAGGAACTTAAGCTTCAAGAAAGTGGTTTCCTTATAAGTGAACCTTCCTTTCTTGATTTTTTCGATGTGGGACTAAATGTCCCCGCAATTTCTCATTCACACACATAAAGAGGTAATAGGCTTTCAAGGCCCATTAGGGTATTCAAGGCTTATTTTGGCCCATTACCCAACATTTGGCCCATTACCCAATAATTATATATTATTATATATTAATTATATACCATAAATTAATGCAGTAATCCTAATCCAAACCGGAGATGGAGAGACTGCTATCCCTCGTTGGCGGAGGGATAAATATAATAAAAGAACGGACGCGTCAATGTAACAACGCTCGGACAACCAGCACAAGTGCGATTGAGCTCGCGGGACCCAGGCCACATGTGGCATCCCTCCTATAAAAAAGGAAAACACAATCCCTTTAGAAATCGAAAACAAAGGAATTGGCGGCCCCCCTTCTATAAATTCTTCCTTCCCCTCGCAAAAGAAATCCAAACCGCTCTCACCTTGGCGCTTGATCTCCTCGGCGACCACGAAGAGCCTGCGATCGGTCTTTACACCCGTACGCCGAGATCAAGCTGAGCCTGCGATCGGTCTTCACACCCGTACACCTTAGCACGACCATGCGGAGCCCAAGCCTCCTGTGCGATCGATTGGTCCTCACACCTACGGTATTTCTTCACTTGGCTCTTTTTTGTAATTTTTTTTTGAATCAATCTATTTTGTTGTGTTATCAGTGCTTTTTTTCAAGAAGGATTGTTTTAGAATCTTGAGAAAGAATTTTATTATTAGTATTTTTTTAAGGAGGGTTCTTTTAAAATCATAATAAAAAATTTGTTATCGGTGCTTTTAATGTAGTCATTTGCAGTGATGTTAAGGATCAGATGAGATTTTTTTTCTCTATCTCTTTGTTGATTATTTATATTTGCATATGTCATAATTTTTTTAAAGAAATAAACATTTAGTTTATTATATCAAGTTTCTTTAATTTATTAGTTAACTATGCGATATGTTTATTATGTTTGTATAGCAATAATGTACCTCTAGAAGATGCACTTAGATAATGGTTGAAAAAAAAAAAACTAGGAAGAGATGCATTGGTGAGTTTTGGTGGTCACCCTTCAATTCTTTGGACATTAATGCATCTTTTTAACGATGGAAAGTTTGATCCATATCGTAAACAAATTTAAAGAAATATTTATTGAGATATTTTTTTAGTTTTCTGGTTTTATTTGCAGATTTTATAGCTTAACATTTTGTTGGTTGGTTGATTGATCTTTTTCTAAAGGAGTTTTTGTTGCAAATTTGTTTTTCTTAGGAAATGTATATGTTTTAGTTTTACGGGTGGTTGAATATGTTATTTGTTATTTCTTTTTTCCTTTCAATTTAATTCATTGCTTCTTTAGCTTTAGCTATGAGAGATATTCAGTCTTTTTGTCCTCAAAATCTTTATTTATTATTTCCATCTTTCTTAGATTACTTCTTGTCTCTGCTTCCACCATTGCTTCAATGGAAGCAAATCCTGTCAATAATAATGCATCTTTGAAGCCAAATGCTAGGAGAAGAACGATGGAAGTTGTAGAGAAGAAATCAAGGCTTTATGTGCTTACTGAAGGAGGAGTTAATGAGGATAAGATGATTGTTAATGGAAAGGATCTAAGCCACACAAATAGGGAAGAATCTGTTGTTGAGAGATCTAAAAACTTGTCACGGCATAAAAGAGCTATCCCGAAGCGGCGAAAAGCAAAGTGGCAAACTGTTCTTAGCATTCTAACCAAGATTTGTTTGCTTCTAGTAGCTCTTTTATGGCTGGGGCAGACAGTTTGGAGATTGGCTGGTAGGATTGGAGACAATACTAACTCACCATTTCTTGCTTTGGATTATGAGGGTCGGGTTTCTGAAATTGAGGCATCTTTAAAGAAAATAGTTAACATGTTGCAAGTTCAGGTGGATGTCGTAGATCAAAAAATTGGAAATGAGCTTGGGATCATGGCAAGGGAACTTAGAAAGCAAATTGAAGAGAAAGTAGCAATGTTGGAGAAGGAGTTGAAGAAGTTGGAAGTTAAGACTGATGGATCTCAAGCAAGGGAACTTAGAAAGCAAATTGAAGAGAAAGTAACAATGTTGGAGAAGGAGTTGAAGAAGTTGGAAGTTAAGACTGATGGATCCCAAGCAAGAGAATTTAGAAAGCAAATTGAAGAGAAAGTAGCAATGTTGGAGATGGAGTTAAAGAAGTTGAAAGTTAAGACTGATGGATCCCAAACAAGGGAGGGAACTTAGAAAGCATATTGAAGAGAAAGTAGCAATGTTGGGGAAGGAGTTGAAGAAGTTGGAAGTTAAGACTGATGGTTTAGACAAGTCTTTGACTGAATTCAAGGACATGGGTCTGCTTTCAAAGAAAGAATTTGAAATATTTCAGGATGAGTTTGCTAGAAAACTAGATGGAAATGATAGTGATATTCATTTGGACCAAATTATGTCTTTTTCTAGGGATCTTGTTAAGAAAGAGATTGAAAGGCATGCAGCCGATGGACTTGGAAGGGTTGATTATGCTTTAGCTTCTGGTGGGGCCAGGGTGGTCAGTCATTCAGAGCCTTATAGTTTTCAGAGAGTGAACATTGGCTTCGTGCTTTTATAATTGGAAATGGAGTTCACCCTAGTGCCCACAAAATGCTGGAGCCAAGTTATGGGGAGCCTGGTGATAAACGCATAAATAATTATCATTAAACCTATTAATTAATAATTTAACGTACCTATTATTATTTAATATTTTAATATTTTATATAATATTTTTGATAAAACCTTATCAGTTTAAAGAGCTCGATTTTAGGGATTTAATGACGCAAACGGTACTCAAATTGGAGTTAAGATGAGCCCGGAATTGATTTTTCATTTATTTATCTATTTAGCACGAATTTTAAAGCGAAGTCGGCAAACCAAGTGCCGACTTCATCGTTTTTTCAGCCACCCTCCTCTTTTTCCGCCGACTAATCGTTTCCTCCATTAATTAAGGAATAAATTAGATTGAAAGTTATAAAATTAAACGAATTAAATTCCTTTTGAATGAATTTGAATTTTATTAAAGATTTCTTAAGATTTTCTCACTTGATTTCATCGCTTCCGCACGGCTCTGTTTTCTTAAACGATTCTTCTCCAAATCAATTTCTAACCGTCTCCTCCACCAATTAAAGAATAGATTAGATTAGAAGTTATCAAATTGAGTGAATTAAAATCCTCTAGAAGGAATTTAAATTTTATTGATGATTTATCAAGGATTTGCTTCGTTGCTTCCGCGTCTCTTTTTCTGTTACAGAAATAGTTTCTTCTCCGTGTCCTCTCCGCGTCAAGCCGCATATGGAATTCTATAAATAGCAGAGGAGGGAGTCAAGGCGCTGCATCCGTTGGCGTTGGGGAGTAGCAGTGGAGGCTCCGTTCGCTGCATCTGTGAGTTTCGTGGACGTCTGTTCGTGCCGTGGCTTGGAGACAGAGGAAGAACAAAGGGCCGGTTCAACTGTCTTCTATTCGGTTCAAAAATTTATTTTAATTTGTTGTTTTTTTTAATGTCATCATTTTTTACTTTATATCCAAAAATCTGATGCGTGTCGTAGCGCAACGATTTAAATACCTTAATTTCACTATTAGGATAGCGAGAGTAAGGGATCGATTCCATAGGGACTTTAGCGATTATCTTGAAATAAACTTGTAAATTTAATTAATTAAATAATTAGTAGTGCAAAATAATCAAGATATGGTCTATCTTATAAGAGCACGGTCCGTACCCATAGATCACGGTCCGTTCCTTTAAAGAATAGATCAGTCTAAAATTATTTCCACTTAAATATAATTTAATAATAATTAATTATGAATAAAAATTTTATTTCATATAAAGTAAAAAATGATGACATTAAAAAAACAACAAATTAAAATAAAATTTTGAACCGAATAGAAGACAAGTTGAACCGGCCCTTTGTTCTTCCTCTGTCTCCAAGCCACGGCACGAACAGACGTCCACGAAACTCACAGATGCAGCGAACGGAGCCTCCACTGCTACTCCCCAACGCCCACGGATGCAGCGCCTTGACTCCCTCCTCTGCTATTTATAGAATTCCATACTCCCTCCTCTGCTATTTATAGAATTCCATATGCGGCTTGACGCGGAGAGGACACGGAGAAGAAACTATTTCTGTAACAGAAAAAGAGACGTGGAAGCAACGAAGCAAATCCTTGATAAATCATCAATAAAATTTAAATTCCTTCTAGAGGATTTTAATTCACTCAATTTGATAACTTCTAATCTAATCTATTCTTTAATTGGTGGAGGAGACGGTTAGAAATTGATTTGGAGAAGAATCGTTTAAGAAAACAGAGCCATGCGGAAGCGATGAAATCAAGTGAGAAAATCTTAAGAAATTTTTAATAAAATTCAAATTCATTCAAAAGGAATTTAATTCGTTTAATTTTATAACTTTCAATCTAATTTATTCCTTAATTAATGGAGGAAACGATTAGATCGGATTTAGAGAAGAATCGGCGGAAACAGAGGATGGTGGCTGAAAAAACGATGAAGTCGGCACTTGGTTTGCCGACTTTGCTTTAAAATCCGTGCTAAATAGATAAATAAATGAAAAATCAATTCCGGGCTCATCTTAACTCCGATTTGAGTGCCGTTTGCGTCATTAAATCCCTAAAATCGAGCTCTTTAAACTGATAAGGTTTTATCAAAAATATTATATAAAATATTAAAATATTAAATAATAATAGGTACGTTAAATTATTAATTAATAGGTTTAATGATAATTATTTATGCGTTTATCACTCCCCCCAACTTGAATCTTACTCGTCCTCGAGCAAATAATAAAAATTTAGAAACATGTACCAAGTTATTCCAAGAATTGATAGTTATCTTATAGTTATCTTTTTTTTTTTTTAAATCATAAGGGAAGTACTTCATTGGATTATTAAGTTTTTTTTTTTTTTTTAATGATAAAGTGTAGTCCATAAGAATTTATAGAAGTCTTTCTTCACCAACTTTCCACTTCTCTAATTAAGTCTTCTAACTTAATTCGGGTTGGGTGTAATGTCTTTTGTACTTTTGATTCTTTATTTATTTATTTATATGTAAAGTCAGTGCAATGTCCTAACCCTTTGCTTTCTAATTAACCCTTGTAGCGAGCTTTAGGCCAATGGCTCCCAAACCAGTTGGTTTTAGGGCATTAGGTATAAAATACCCCTCGGACTTACTTACTCGAGTTAAAAAGGCTTTAGGTAGGACTGACTCTACTTAGGTTCTTTTACATTCCCACCTTTTACGCGAACAACATCACTTTCTTAGGTGACGGGGCCCGGTTACTCAGTGAAAAATGCTAAGAACCTAATCTATTAACTTTAAGAGAGATTTTTTTTTCTTTCTTTCTTTCTCTTTTTTTTTTTTTTTTTTTGAAAAACATTTTCACCCATACCCTTATTAAGTAGATTGTACTATTAAGATCAGTGGTCAGGAGGGTCTGAAATTATTCTAAAAATTATTCTGGGCTAAACCCTACCTTTTATTAGGTTTTCTTAATAATTTATTCCTCAGTATTTTAAAAAAAAATTAATAATAATAATCTAACTATTAATTCATTAATAGACTGCTTGATTAACTTCAAATCGAAACACATTTGATTATAGTTTTACTCGAAAATTTATTTATTTATTCTTTTTCCTCCTCTCCCCCCAACTTAATTTCCATGGTCCCTAATGGAAGAAAAATTAACTAATTTCAAAGAAAGATACTACCTGGTAGAGTATTTGAAGGTTGGAAGTTTCATTGTTGCCATCTTTTTCAATCTGCTTCTGTTGCTCTTCTCTCGTCGTGCTAAAAGAACATACTAAAAGAAAAGAAAGTTAAAAATAACTAATAAACTGGGTTGCCTCCCAAGAGCGCTAAGTTTAAAGTCTTCAGCCAGACTGTGCTACTTATTATGATAGGGTTGGGTTCACAAGATCAATTGATTCAACAATTTCTCCATCATTAATTTCTTCTATATATGGTTTCAAACGTTGGCCATTTACTTTGAATGTATTTCCTTGCTTAGGGTCTTTAAGCTCTACAGCTCCATAGGGAAATACTTGAGTTACTATAAAAGGTCCATTCCATCGTGAACAAAGTTTTCCAGGAAAAAGGTGTAATCTTGAATTGTAAAGCCATACATTTTGATTTGGTTCAAAAATTTTTTACTAATAAATTTGTCATGATATGCTTTGGTTCGTTCTTTATAAATTTTTGAGCTCTCATATGCCTCATTTGTAGCTCTTCTAACTCATTCAATTGGAGTTTTCTATTGACACCTGCATTTTTCATATCATAATTAAATTGCTTAATAGCCCAAAATGCACGGTGTTCTAATTCTACAGGTAAATGACAGGCTTTTCCAAATACGAGCCTGTAAGGAGACATTCCTATGGGAGTTTTAAATGCAGTACGATAAGCCCATAATGCATCATCCAAACGTTCTGACCAATCTTTTCTATCAGGTCTCACTGTTTTCTCAAGGATATTTTTAATTTCTCTATTTGATATTTCAACTTGGCCACTAGTTTGAGGATGATAAGGTGTAGCTACCTTATGAGTAATTCCATATTTGTTCATTAATCCTTCGAAGTGTCTATTCGTGAAATGTGTACCCCCATCACTAATTATAGCCCTTGGGCATCCAAAACGACTAAGGATATTATGCTGAATAAACTTGATTACAACTTTATGATCATTGGTTCGAGTTGCCATGGCTTCAATCCATTTTGAGACATAATCAACTGCCACTAGAATGTATTCAAATCCAAAAGAGGAAGGAAATGGGCCCATAAAATCAATACCCCATACATCAAAAATTTCTACAACCAAGATAGGGTTTAGGGGCATCATGTCTTTTCGAGATATATTTCCTGTTTGTTGACATTGGAGACAATTACGGCTAAATTCATGTGCATCTTTAAAAAGAGTTGGCCAATAAAACCCACTTTGCAGTACCTTTGCTGCAGTTTTCTTTTCACTAAAATGTCCTCCACAGGCAAGAGAATGACAAAAGTTAAGTATACTTTTGAATTCACTTTCGGGAACACATCGCCTAATCACCTGATCTGAGCAGTACTTAAATAATTCAGGGTCTTCCCAAAAGTAATATTTGATTTGTGAGAAAAATCTATCTTTTTCTTGTTTTGTCCAGTGGAAGGTACTTTTCTTGTTGCCAAATAATTCACAATGTGGGCAAACCAGGGAAGACTGCTATGAGAAATTGAGAATAATTGCTCATCAGGAAACTTATCTCTGATTATTTTTTATTGTATTCCACTAAGATCCTAGAGATATGATCTGCTACCATATTTTTAGAACCTTTCTTATCTAAGATTTCTAGATCAAATTCTTGTAGGAGTAGGATCCATCTAATTAGTCTGGGTTTTGTATCCTTTTTTGATATAAGATGCCTCAACGCCGCATGATCTGAATAAACTAAAACTTTAGACCCTAACAGATATGATCTAAACTTTTCTAAGGCAAACACAACTGCTAGTAATTCTTTTTCAGTGGTAGTATAGTTCATTTGTGCATCTGAAAGAGTTTTGCTAGCATAATAAATTACATGGGGTTCTCGATTGAGTTTATGTCCTAGAACTGCTCCTACAGCATAATCAGAAGCATCACACATGATTTCGAAAGGTATGGTCCAATCTGGGGGCTTGATAATGGGTGCAGTGGTCAAAGCAGTTCGAAGGATATTATAGGCTGTTAGACAATCTTTATCAAAATTAAAAGAACTATCCTTGGTCAATAAATTACACAATGGTCGAGAAATTTTACTGAAATCTTTGATGAAACATCTATAAAAACCAGCATGACCAAGGAAAGATCGTACTTGTTTAACTGAGGTTGGGGGTGATAGATTTGAGATCAATTCAACCTTGGATTTATCAACCTCAATACCTCTCTCTGAAACAATGTGTCCAAGCACAATTCCCTCACGAACCATAAAATGGCTCTTCTCCCAACTTAGGACTAAATTCATTTCCATACATCGTTTCAGTACCTTAGTCAAGTTTTTGAGGCAGCTATCAAATGATGCACCAAAGATTGAAAAATCATCATAAATACTTCCAAAAATTGACCAATCATATCAGAAAATATGGCCATCATACATCGTTGAAACGTGGCTGGTGCATTACAAAGACCAAATGGCATACGTCTAAAGGCAAATGTTCCAAAGGGACAAGTGAAGGTGGTCTTTTCTTGATCTGCAGGAAATACTGGGACTTGATTGTATCCTGAATATCCATCTAAGAAACAAAAGAAACTTTGTCCCGCTAGCCGTTCTAGAATTTGATCGATAAAAGGCAAAGGAAAGTGGTCTTTCCTAGTCACGGTATTCAACTTTCGATAATCTATACACACTCTCCAACTAGTTGATGTGCGAGTAGGAATTGATTCGCCCTTTTCATTTTTAATCACGGTAATACCCAATTTTTTAGGTACTACTTGGATTGGACTAACCCATTGGCTATCTGAAATTGGATAAATAATACCAGCATCAAGCCATTTTACTACCTCTTTCTTAACAACATCCCTCATGTTTGGATTTAGCCTTCGTTGCATGTCTCTATGTGGTTTGGCTTCAATTTCACTATGAATATGGTGCATGCAAACGGAAGGTCAATTCCCTTAATATCAGCTATTGTCCATCCAATCGCCTCTTTATGTTCTTTAAGTACATCAACCAATTTATCTTCTTGCTCAGAGGTTAGGGTAGATGCAATGATTACCGGAAGGGTATCATTGGGTCCAAGGAATGAGTATTTTAAGTCATCTAGAAGAGGTTTCAATTCTAGTTGGGGTGGTTCTTCCAGGGAAGGTATTAAAGGACTTGGTTTAGTTGGAAGTGGTTCATATTTTATAGTCCATGGAGGGATGGTGTCGATCTTAGGTGGTTCTAATAACATGTTTATCTCTTTGGTATACTCATCAGTATCAAAGTCATCTATTCCAAAATGTGTAAGAGATGTTTGTAAAGGATCCGAATCAATCAAACTTTGGAATTTCTTATCTACTACTTCCTCTATCATATTTACTTCATTTAAATCATACACAGGTGGTCCTTGGGAAGCATTAAAAATATTTAATCTCATCTTTTTGTTTCCAAAAGATACATCCATCACACCTGTTCTACAATTTATACATGCATTAGCAGTAGCTAGAAAAGGTCTTCCAAGGATGATGGGAATTTGGTTAGGATTACTACTAGATTCCATATCCAACACAAGGAAGTCGACAGGAAAATAAAATTCATCCACCTTTACTAATACATCTTCCAATATTCCACGAGGTTCTTTGATTGATCTATCTGCCAATTGTAGTGTTACTGTCGTGGGTTTCAACTCTCCAAATCTGAATAATTCATATACTGAACTTGGGAGAAGGTTTACACTCGCACCCAAATCTAATAATGCTTTCTTGATTGTGAAGTTTCCTATGACACATGATATAATTGGGGTACCAGGATCTTTTAGTTTGGGTGGGGTTATTTGCTGAACAACTGAACTAACTTGCTCAGTCAAATGTATCTTTTTTGGAATTTGTGTCTTGGCTTTCCGTTTTTGTGTGCATAGATCCTTTAAAAATTTAGCATAAGCCGGAACTTGCTTGATAGCATCGAGAAGAGGTAAGTTTATTTGGACTTGCTTAAATAACTCAAGCATCTCATTCATTTTTATATTCTTCTTATCTGAAGGCAAAGGAGATTCTAAAGCACTAGGGAATGGGGCTTTAGGTATGATTGCTTGATCATTGAATTCCTTTTCTTTTTCATTTCTTCTCTCTTCTGGTTTAGCCACTTCTAATTTCTGGGTTGGTTCAGGTGGGTTCAATGCTTTTCCACTTCTGAGAGTCATGACTGATTTAGCATGTTCTGGAAATTTGTCAGGACTATTGGAACTCTCAGCCATGAACTGTCCTTTCGGGTTATCGATAGGCTGACTAGGTAACTTACCCTCCTCCCTTCTACTGAATGCTGTGGCTAATTGACCTATCTGAGTTTCTAGTTTTGCAATAGATTGTGTGTGGGAATGAAGGATTTGAGTATTCATTTCTAGCCCTTTCAATGCTTGTAACACTTTGTCTTCAAAAGTAGGCTGATTATTCGGTGGAGGTTGTGGGATGTTTGGGTATTGTGAATATGGCATGTTTCTAAAATTAGTTTCTTGGTAATTAGGTCTGATCAATGAATTGGTTACAGGTTGAGGTTTCCAAGAAAAATTTGGATGATTTCTCCAGCCAGGATTGTAAGTATTTGAAAATGGATCATTTCCTGTTCTAGGAGCTAATCGGGTTTGGGCTTGGTGGGCTTGCTCTTGAACAAGTTCAGGAAATTGGTATGCAGCTGAACATTCACCTACAGAATGGGTTGGACTCGAACAAATTATGCAGACCTCATGTAATTGAGTAGATGGGGAAGAGATGTTTCCAACTTGTAGAATCCGATCAAGTTTATGGGATAATTCATCTACCTTAGTATAGATATCTGTAGAGTGACCTATTTCATATATTCCACCTCTTTTAGGTTCTACGGGAGGGTCTCGACGAGCAACTGACATATGATGTAATGAATTCTCACTCAATGTCTCAAAGAGTTGCCAAGCCTCATGTTCATTTTTTAACATAAATGTCCCACCACATGAAGCATCAACCATTTGCCTATGCTTTTCTGATAATCCATCATAAAAGCACTGAACCAGTTGCCATTTAGGTATAGCATGATGTGGACATTTTCTAATTAGTTCTTTGAATCTCTCCCATGTCTCATGGAACATTTCTCCATTGTCTGGGAAAAACTTGTGATAGCTTTTCTAATTTGATTCGTTTTTCCTATAGGAAAATATTTCTTAAGAAATTCTCTCTGAAGATGATCCCAAGTTGAAATTATAACAGTGTCTAATGAATTTAACCAATACTTAGCTTTATCTTTTAGGGAAAAAGGGAATAACTTAAGCCTAAGTGCATCATCAGAGAAATTTTGAATCTTGACAGTTGAGCAAATTTCTAAGAATTCATCTAAGTGTTTGTAGGGATCCTCATTTGTAAGTCCATAGAAAGATGGTAACATTTGGATTACACTTGACTTAATTTCATATTGGGCAGCCTCTACTGGAGGCACTTGAATGCAGGGAGAGTAGGTATACCTTGAAGGAGTGAAATACTCTTTCAACTGTCTTGGTTGATTATTTTCGTTATTAGGATCCATAATCCTGAGTCTGTTTGCTCTAATAGTTCTTTCTATCTCGGGATCTAAGGGTATAAGGTTGGGTTGCAATGATCGACGACCAAGCATACACCCTACCAATGACTCTAAAGCAAATAGTTTTTATTTATTTATTTTTTTTTTTTTTTTTCTTTAATTTTTGTAATTAAGTTTCTAATTTCCTAATAAATTATGAGATGTCAATGAAAAAATTTTAAGTTTTGCAGAAAATAAATTCACCTAAGTCAATCTATAAAATAATTATTTTGTTTATATATTTTATTTTTATTTTTATATTATTTTTTTTCTTAAATTAATTATATTTTATGGAAGATATCTTAGGGTTTTATTTTAGGGTTTTTTTTTGGTAAGTTAATTAAAAGGAAAATTTGATTAGGTTAAAATTGGATTTGTGGCAAAAAGGAAAGTAATAATTTTTTATTTTTTTATGTTAAAAAGAAAATATGCAATTCTAACAATTAAGAAAATAAAATAAAGCGACAATAATTATTCAAAAATTAAGAGAAAATTAATCTTTTTTTTTCTATTTTTATTATTTTTTATTTTTTTAAATTTTTTTTTTCAAAATAACATACTTAAGTCCCCGGCAACGGCGCCAAAAATCTGATGCGTGTCGTAGCGCAATGATTTAAATACCTTAATTTCACTATTAGGATAGCGAGAGTAAGGGATCGATTCCACAGGGACTTTAGCGATTATCTTGAAATAAACTTATAAATTTAATTAATTAAATAATTAGTAGTACAAAATAATCAAGATATGGTATATCTTATAAGAGCACGGTCTGTACCCGTAGATCACGGTCCGTCCCTTTAAAGAATAGATCAGTCTAAAATTATTTCCACTTAAATACAATTTAATAATAATTAATCATGAATAAAAATTTTATTTCATATAAAGTAAAAAATGATGACATTAAAAAAAAACAAATTAAAATAAAATTTTGAACCGAATAGAAGACAAGTTGAACCGGCCCTTTGTTCTTCCTCTGTCTCCAAGCCACGGCACGAACAGACGTCCACGAAACTCACAGATGCAGCGAACGGAGCCTCCACTGCTACTCCCCAACGCCCATGGATGCAGCGCCTTGACTCCGTCCTGTGCTATTTATAGAATTCCATATGCGGCTTGACGCGGAGAGGACACGGAGAAGAAACTATTTCTGTAACAGAAAAAGAGATGCGGAAGCAACGAAGCAAATCCTTGATAAATCATCAATAAAATTTAAATTCCTTCTAGAGGATTTTAATTCACTTAATTTGATAACTTCTAATCTAATCTATTCTTTAATTGGTGGAGGAGACGGTTAGAAATTGATTTGGAGAAGAATCGTTTAAGAAAACAGAGCCGTGCGGAAGCGATGAAATCAAGTGAGAAAATCTTAAGAAATCTTTAATAAAATTCAAATTCATTCAAAAGGAATTTAATTCGTTTAATTTTATAACTTTTAATCTAATTTATTCCTTAATTAATGGAGGAAACGATTAGATTGGATTTAGAGAAGAATCGGCGGAAACAGAGAAGGGGGCTGAAAAAACGATGAAGTCGGCACTTGGTTTGCCGACTTTGCTTTAAAATCCGTGCTAAATAGATAAATAAATGAAAAATCAATTCCGGGCTCATCTTAACTCCGATTTGAGTGCCGTTTGCATCATTAAATACCTAAAATCGAGCTCTTTAAACTGATAAGATTTTATTAAAAATATTATATAAAATATTAAAATATTAAATAATAATAGGTACGTTAAATTATTAATTAATAGGTTTAATGATAATTATTTATGCGTTTATCACCTGGCCAATGTTTTCCCTTGCAAGGAAGTAGTGTGTTTGTTGAGATTAGGCTCAGAACAAGGATTATACCTGAGGCTGTCACACTGGAGCATGTATCTAAGGTATGTTTTTGCTCCAATTGTTCTTTTCATTTTTCCTTTATAGCTATATTTTGAGGCATTTGGAACTTAGTGCTTGTTTCTTTCAACTTTTTCTTTCCTATTAATTCATATAATGCCTAATTATCGCTGATGCCTCTTTTTATGAGGTATGTGCGCAGAGCGTGGCTTATGACAGGAGCAGTGCCCCCAAGGATTGTCGGGTCTCTGCATGGTTTGAATCAGATGATGATGATGACCCATCCAGCCAAGTCAAGGTGTACCACTTGAGTGAGTTCTCTTATGACCTGGAGAAGAGCAATGCGCAGACCTTCAACATCGAGACAGCTCATGAGTTGGGTGTGGTGGTCAACAAGGTGCGACTAGACTTTACCTCCAACCATGAGAGTTCAGATCATACGTGCATCTATCGCTTTAGGGTGCACGGTTATGAGCCAAGCTCCTTGGCAGCTATATCTTCTAATCTAATGGCTTTATAGGGAGCTGCAGTGCTCTCGTCGTTTGTTGTGCACTAAACCACCCATCCTCAATTCCTGGTTGCATTTTTTGCACAAGTCTCCTCCCTGCTGCTTTGTTAATGGGGGGAATTGTAGATACATTCAATTATTTTTGTTGGGTTCTTCTATCTTTTTTCTTTTTTTGCTAGTATAAAAGGTAAGGTATTGAATGGTGTCGTTTACACTCAGCCAGCACATGAAAAAGAATATATCTGAAATTAAATCAATTGATTTATACCTATTGCAATCATTTTTACCCTCCCCCCTAGTTCAAGTATTTCTAGGCCCCTAAAGAACGTGATAAAAAATTAATTGGCCATTGAGGGTATTTAATTTGGAGGATCGAGGAGGTTGCTTAATTTGGAGTTATTAATGTGCACTTAATTCTGTACTGAATGTAAGAGAGGATCGATGAACATTAATTGACGAACTTAATTGATCAAATTACATTTGGAGAAGACTTCATACTTTGTGTCTTGATCGAGTACTGGTGGTGCCTCCAAAGTATTTGAACTTGGTCAAATTACATTGGTGCTTTTCCCTCCTGTTCTTACAGCTGAATTAATTCCACCCTTTAATTCATTAATTCCTACGACATCTACTTTGCGTGAAAGACAAAGCAAAGGATTGATCAATGAGATGCTTCAGCTGATCATATATGACTTGTTGTGTCAATTAATAATATCAAGTGCATTAATTAATTTACCTTAAATTCTTGGAGCACTCAATATTTATGGGACCGCAGCAAACATTTCATTATATAAATTATAATTGTTTGTCATTGACTTATGCCGGCCCATCCTTGCAGTCGGTAAATTAAATTAAGCCATGTTTGATTAGTTTATTTGCACAAAATTACATGGCTTGCATGCATATATGCATGCGTGGCTCCCTAATTAACCTTCTTAATTGGTGATTAAACAATTAATATAGGCCATCAATTAATATTCTCATTAATCCATTGCCCAGAATATACACTTAATTATTGTGTCAAACTTAAGGTGTAATTAAAGTCGATCTTGTACGTGGCAAGAGTAGAGAGAAAAGGAAGATGCTTGGGAAACTAGTCTCTAATCATTCTAATATTTAATGGCCAGGGAATGACCAGTACTCCTAGCTAACATCTACGTACGTACATGCTTAAATTTATTATTACTTGGGAATTCTAAATGAATAATATACATGACTGTATTTTTAATTAAAAGAACAAACTAATCTAATATATCCATTTTAAGTTTCTTAGCTAGCTAGATTGGAAATGAAGGAGACAAATGTCCGAAAATGATGTATATATAGTGCATGGTATATATGAGTTCTAGATCTTATTAGCAAGCAGGAAGTCTTAATTTAATTTGCATCCTTAATAATAAGGTGCCCCAGTACTATTAATTAATTACTTGTTTTCCTATATAGAAGAAGTAATTCAAGTCGGGAGCCAGTGATTCATATATAACTACGGGGAATTGAAGGGAAGGGAATTAATGCACAAATTTTGGGAAGAAGAAGAAGAAGCAGCAGCTTATCGGATGATGTATGGTGCTGGCCTAAAGATCGATCTCAAGGGATTTCGCTAGCTAGCTGGTCAAATTAAAGCCGATCAATTAATTAAGAACAAAAAAGTTTTCTGTCTACAGTACTACGATTAAATTAAGCTACATCTCTCTCTCTCTCTATCTGATGATAATAGCAAAGGATAGATGAATAACTCCCGGATCTCTGTGTTCCTTTTCTTTCTCTCCAAAAATATATGCATTTTTGAACAGAAATCAAAGGGGAAGAAATTAAGACAGTTTATTATAAGGTGATTTCTAGCAATTCAGAAATTAAGCATATCTCATGACTAGTTATCTCATTTAGGTTAATTAGTCCCAAAGAGTTGGGTTAAGATTAGGCGAACCTAACATATATATAATATATATATATATATATATATATAGGCGAACATACACCTACCTAATTATCAACATCCAACAATAATTATTATAGCCAAAGAGTATTATTATTATTGTCAAACTGTGCGCATGAAATATATATATATGTGTGTGTCGAGGGGGGTTACTCTCGTATCTACTACTACTACTACTACGAGAGATGCATGCATGTACGTGCCAAGACATGTTCGACAACTGGATGTACGTTTATATATATATTATAATTATTGTCAAACTGTGCGCATAAAATATATATATATATGTGTGTGTGTGTGGGGGGGGGGGGGTTACTCTCGTATCTACGACTACGAGAGAGATGCATGCATGTACGTGCCTAGACATGTTCGACAACTGAATGTACGTTTATATACATACATACATATACGTGTGTATATATATATATATATATATCAATGAAGAAGTTCTCTAGCTAGCCTGCCACCATGCTACATTATCGATCTCTCCCTCGAGTGGAAAGAAAATATAATGATATTTTATACGTTTCATTTTCTTTCTTTCTTTCGATTTTAATCCACTTCGTCATACGATGGAATTTGTATGTATTGGAAAGTAATTAAAGGTTTTTTTTGTTTTGGTTGGAAAAAATCCTCTGCATCTGAGCTGTAAAACCAACTGTATCTAAATATAGTTGGGCTGGACAAAGTGGGGCAGCTCGGACTTAGGACCGAGAAGTTATCTAGGGTCAGCCTATAACCATAAGCTCGACGTGTATTTTTTTTTAATCTTTTTGTTGACTCCTACCGGGACTCAAACAAATTTTTCTTTAACAATCAAGAGAAATAATTTAAAAAAATATAATTATTTATAATTTAAATATCAATTTTATCCAGAGTAGAGAAGAGTAGAGTAGAGGATATTCATCAATAAATAATATAGTAAAGTGGAGAGAAAAATTAGGGAGTGATGGTGAGAGACCAAGCCAGAACATATACAATTTTTACTCTATAGGCATCCTCTTGGTTTGTTCCATACCACTTTCTCTCTCTCTCTCTTTTCCCCTTCCAATTCCTTTTCTATCTAAAAAATAATTACAATTATCATTAATAGTTTATAATGGAACTTTAATTAACTCAATTTGAAACATGGGCATGTAGAACAGAAAAAAAAAAAAAAAAAAAAATAATAATTCTTGAAAGCAATTCATCATGCATGGAAAGAAAATATTTATTTCTTTTGTTTGGGTTGAATTTGTAAAACTTTGCTTTTAATCGTGGTAGAGTTCAGAAATGGGAACGGGTACGAATAAAGCCTACAAATTTTATTATTATTATTATTAAATAGCNTCATGCATGGAAAGAAAATATTTATTTCTTTTGTTTGGGTTGAATTTGTAAAACTTTGCTTTTAATCATATTCACAGGGTAAAGTTCAGAAATGGGAATGTGTACTACATTTTATTATTATTATTAAATAGCATTAATATATCAATAGAAGAGTTGGGTGGCTATACATGATAAACCCTCTTTTTGGTTAATTTCTTTCTCTTCTCCCTTTAGATGTAGATAGAAAATATTGATAATTAAAAATATATATAATAAATATAGTTAAAATAAGAAAGTTAAGATAAATATATTTTAACTGAAGAAAAAATATAGAGATAAATGTAATGTAAATCTAAATTTTTTAATGTAAACCTATAAATACATCATTGTAAATAAATGGTATGGCATATATAGAAAAAAATATAAATTAAAAATTGTACTAAAAAATAATTAGTTGTAATTAAAATATAATTTTAAATCAAATAAGATGAAAACATAATTAAATAATTTTAGATTAATATTTTGTTATTGTTGCTTGTCTAGATTTTTGCGAAGAGTGCTAGACCCCTAAAAATTGTGCGAAGATTTACATACAAAGGGTTAGAGATCCTTAAAAATAAGAGAACCCAACTTTATGGTCACGAGAGATCCGTGGCACCCCCTTGGCGGCTAACTACTACATTCGGTGTTTGAGAGGCGACCCTCTCGATATTAATATGAGAAAAAGATATCTTTAAAAATAATTATAAGGAAAGCTTCTTGGAGCATTTACGTTTATAGGAAGGAACAAATCATTATTGATTCATCACTTCAAGGGCATGTGCAAGATGGGTGCAAGACTTTATTAATAAGTATTCCTTAACCAGCAAAAAAAAAAAAAAAAAGATTTTATGAAGGTTAAGAGGCATTTAATAAAACAAGAAGGAAAGAAAGAAACTTTAAAAGAAAGGTCACTACGCTCCTCTATATATATATATATATATATATATAGAATGCCAATATCTATATAAAAAATATAGCTTTTTTTTTTGCATATTTATATATTATTATATATAAATATATTAATTATATACCATAAATTAATGCAGTAATCCTAATAAGGAAAACCCAAGAGGCTCAATGTAACGCACGCGTGGGCATCCCTCTTATAAAAAAAGGAAAACGCAATTCCGCGTTGCTATAAAAAAAATAAAAAGGAAAAACGCGAACCCGGAAACGAAGGAATCGGCCGCCCCTTCCTATATATTCGGCGTTGCTATAGAAAAAAAAAAAAAAAAAAGGAAAAACGCCAACGCCGAAACGAAGGAATCGGCGTCCCCTTCTATAAACTATAATAGAGACTACAGCTCAGTTTATAAGCCAATTGAAGAGACTAATCCAGTGCCAACCGGAGACGGAGAGACAATTCGGATAGCAGCCCTCATTGGCGGACACACCGCATTGCCTTCCCCTCTCTCGCAAAACAAATCCAAACCCCTCTCGCCTTGGCGCTTGATCTCCTCGACGAACTGTGCGATCGGTCTTCACACCGTACGCCTTCGCTTGATCTCCTCGGCAACCACGCGGAGACCAAGCCTGTGCCCTCTGCGACCACGACCACGTGGAGCCTTCGCCTAAGCCTGTGATCGATCGGTCCTCACAACGGAGACCAAGCCTGTGCCCTCTGTGACCACGACCACGTGGAGCCTTCGCCTAAGCATGTGATCGATCGGTCCTCGCTTCGCTGTTTTCTGTAATTTTTTTTTTTTGAATCAATCCGTTCTTAAAGTAGTTTGTTTTAAGCTTAAATGAATAATGTATCTAGACTTATAAAAACTAGCACTGCAATACATTTTTGTTGAGGAGATGATTTAATGTATACAAAAGAAATATAATGCCATTTAACTTGAGATCCCTGAATCAAAAAGTGTCTCATATTTACTAATTTCAATATTCACGTCGCTCATGAGCCTTTAATATTTTGTTTGTATGCGTTGAAACTGAAATAGAAGAATGGTTACAGTGAACGAAGAATATATATATATATATATTGAATTATGAGTCTTTGAATCCGTGGATTCTAACATCCCCTGCTAATTCGATGGTCAATCTTGAAGACTTGGTTGACGGAACCTCTAATAATGATCGGTAATTTTAGGATTGTTTCACATGCATACTTTTTTATTTTTTTGATTGTCTTATAAAAATTTCATTCCTTTCTAGTTATCTCATTCAATAAAACCTTCTTCTTAGGTTTAAAGAGCATAAAATACTAAAAATATAATATATTTTTTTGATTGTCTTGCTATATCATCAATTTTAATTAAAATTTTGTAATTTTTTCGTTTGTTGGTTGATTGACCTTTTTCTAAAGGAGTTTTTATTGCAAATTTATTTTTCTTAAGAAATGCATATATTTTAGTTTTATCGACGGTTGAATCTGTTATTAGTTATTTCTTTTTCTCTTCAATTTAATTCATTGCTTCTTTAGCTTTAGCTATGAGAGATATTCAATCTTTTTTTCACAAAATCTTTATTAAAATCTTTATTTAATATTTTCATCTTTCTTAGATTACTTCTTGTGTCTGCTTCCACCATTGTTGCAATGGAAGCAAATCTTGCTGCCAATAATAATGCATCTTTGACTTGGATTCAAACTCAAAGCCAAATGCTAGGAGAAGAACAGTGGCAGTTAAAGAGAAGAAATCAAGGCTTTATGTGCTTACTGAAGGAGGAGTTAATGAGGATAGGATGATTGTTAATGAAAAGGATCTAAGCCATACAAATAGGGAAGAATCTGTTGTTGAGAGATCTAAAGACTTGTCACGGCTGAAGAAAGTATTGTTCGCTTCCTCCACCATTTCACCACGACATAAAAGAGCTATTCCGAAGCAGCGAAAAGCAAAGTGGCAAACTGTTCTTAGCATTCTAACCAAGAATTGTCTGCTTATAGTAGCTCTTTTATGGCTGGGGCAGACAGTTTGGAGATTGGCTGGTAGGATTGGAGACAATACTAACTCACCATTTCTTGCTTTGGATTATGAGGGTCAGCTTTCTGAAATTGAGCCATCTTTAAAGAAAATAGCTAGCATGTTGCAAGTTCAGGTAGCAGCCGTAGATCAAAAATTGAAATGAGCTAGGGATCATGGCAAGGGAACTTAGAAAGCAAATTGAAGAGAAAGCAGCAATGTTGGAGAAGGAGTTGAAGAAGTTAAAAGTTAAGACGATGGATCCCAAGAACTTATAAAGCAAACTGAAGAGAAAGTAGCAATATTGGAGAAGGAGTTGAAGAAGTTGGAAGTTAAGACTGAAGGATCCCAAGCAAGGGAACTTAGAAAGCAAATTGAAGAGAAAGTAGCAATGTTGGAGAAGGAGTTGAAAAAGTTAAAAGTTAAGACTGATGGATCCCAAGCAAGGGAACTTAGAAAGCAAATTGAAGAGAAAGTAGCAATGTTGGAGAAGGAGTTGAAGAAGTTAGAGGTTAAGACTGATGGTTTAGACAAGTCTTTGACTGAATTCAAGGACATGGGTCTGCTTTCAAAAGAAGAATTTGAAATATTTCGGGATGAGCTTGCTAGAAAACTAGATGGTAGTGATAGTGATGTTCATTTGGACCAAATTATGTCTTTTGCTAGGGATCTTATTAAGAAAGAGATTGAAAGGCATGCAGCCGATGGACTTGGAAGGGTTGATTATGCTTTAGCTTCTGGTGGGGCCAGGGTGGTCAGTCATTCAAAGCCTCTTGGTTTTTTGGAGTGAACAGTTGGCTTCGTGATTTTATAATTGGAAATGGAGTTCATTCTAGTGCTCACAAAATGCTGGAGCCAAGTTATGGGGAGCCTGGCCAATGTTTTCCTTGCAAGGAAGCAGTGGGTTTGTTGAGATTAGGCTCAGAACAGGGATTATACCTAAGGCTGTCACATTGGAGCATGTATCTAAGGTAAGTTTTTGCTCCAATTGTTCTTTTCATTTTTCCTTTATAGCTATATTTTGAGGCATTTGGAACTTAGTGCTTGTTTCTTTTAACTATTTCTTTCCTATTAATTCATATAATGCCTAATTGTGTTGATGCCTCTTTTTATATGGTATGCGTGCAGAGCGTGGCTTATGACAGGAGCAGTGCCCCAAAGGATTGTCGGGTCTCTGCTTGGTTTGAATCAGATGATGATGATGATGACCCATCCAGCCAAGCCAAGGTGTATCGCTTGAGTGAGTTCTCTACGACCTAGAGAAGAGCAATGCGCAGACCTTCAACGTCGAGACAGCTCATGAGTTGGGTGTGGTGGTCAACAAGGTGCGACTAGACTTCACCTCCAACCATGGGAGTTCAGATCATACGTGCATCTATCGCTTTAGGGTGCACGGCTATGAGCCAAGCTCCCTGGTAGCTATATCTTCTAATCTAATGGCTTTATAGGGAGCTGCAGTGCTCGTTGTGCACTAAACCACCCATGCATCCTCAATTCCTGGTTGCATTTTTGCATAAGTAGTCTCCTCCTTGCTGCTGCTTTGTCAATGGAGGGGACTGTAGATACTTTCAATTATTTTTGTTGGGTTCTCCTATCTTTTTTCTTTTCCTGTTAGCGTGAAAGTTAAGGTATTGAATGGTAACTCTTTTATGTGAAGACTTTCAAGTAACTCTTATATATATATATATTAAAATCAGCTTTGACCTCATTTGTAACTTTTATTCTGAGATTTTTCTCATACTGTGCTTCCACAATAGATATCGTGTTGTCCTCAGCATAAAGAATGGTGCTTACGTACATGTGCATATACGTATATACATGACAGTGACCTCACGTGCATGTATCCATAAACATTTCTACCGACTTGTAGGACGGAGCCCATATTGTTTCTCTTATCGTCAGGTCAAGATCTGACTGAAAACATAAGCAGCTCCAGAAAATAGTCGCAGTATTGGAGATAGATGATCAAAACTATTGAACAGATTCCTTATGCTAATTATGCATGTTAAATGATAAGGCCGAGCTCGACTGAGCCTTCATCGGGGGAATAGACATGCTTTCTTTATGAATGAATGCATCGTTGATTGATATCAGTGCAGGTGGCTTGCAGAGATTTTCCCCACTCACGGCATTTGTGTTCTGAATATCTCTTTAGCAAGACACCTCATGAAAGTTGCTGCCTCAAGGTACCACCTCTCTTTGACACACACACACACATATACACACACACCTCTGAATCCCTTCTGAAATATAAGTTTGGTGTCGAGGTGTGAGGTATTAACTTTTTTAGGCATTGTTTGTTTTCCTCATATTCAAAGAACTAGTTTTTAATTTAAGATATTTACTAAAAAAATCCAATTCCTTGCATTAGATTTATTAAGTAGGATGTAATAGAAGGCAAGAGCAGAATTCATTTACTTCAGAAATAATGTTTGTAATGTGGACTTTGTATCTCAAACTTTTATTGTGTTTCTGCTGGGAAAAATGGTTCCCCACAAGTATAGATCAATGACTTTCTACAAGTTTGCCTTGAAACAAGTAGTCAAAGGAACTTTGATTACCCAAGCAAACACTAAATAACCAAATGTTTTTCCAAACAAATTTGAAGACAACATATCTCACAACTTCCAAGCATAATTAAATGCATAAGGAGGGATGGAAGCAATACTTTCAATACCAAGATCCCCAAAAATTAGTAACCTGTGAGTGGTGGCGGGATGGTACCACTACCATCCCTCTCTGTTTCAGGGATCCTTGACGTTTTGGTGTGTCTTGGGGTCCATGTACTTTATTAAAGGTTATTGATGTCCCTAGC
The DNA here is from genome assembly GCA_900491605.1 of Calamus simplicifolius. Taxonomy (NCBI): domain Eukaryota; kingdom Viridiplantae; phylum Streptophyta; class Magnoliopsida; order Arecales; family Arecaceae; genus Calamus; species Calamus simplicifolius. The sequence continues at coordinate 405,043 of UESW01003880.1, read as the reverse complement.
TGCTTGTCTCAGTGGTTGAGATGACAAATATCTAATTCTCTTTTGGCAGATTGGATAGATTTTGAACACCTTTACAAGGCCAAGGCATCTTGAAATGATTTTGCACACCATTCTCTTTGGTAACAAAGCTACCTGTCTCAATGGTTGAGATGACAACAACTAATTCTCTTTTGGCAGATTGCACAGTTTTTGAATACCTTAACGAGTCTAAGGCGGCTCAAAGAAATGATTTTGCATGCTATTCCCTTTAGCAACAAATAAAAAAACTGGTTCTCACACTCAAAATTTCATGACTCATCAGACAGCCATTTTTATTGTCTAAGTGATCTTCAATAGAGATGGAAAGTCATGTTCCTGGATGGTAGGCACTTCTACTGGCAGAATCTTCACTGGTAGGAAAGAAGATCTGCCAAAGTATTTTTGCTGTTGCAGCATAACTTTAAAATTCAAAGGGCAAATGTTACCAACTCATTTCATTTAACCCTAGTGTCTCACAAGTTTCACCTGGTTGTCAAATAGGACTGAATGAAATTGCCAAATTGAACTTAAAAAGATTGGTACCATCAAAAGAATCATGGAAAATACTTGATTACAATTCTATTTTCAGTAGATTAAATATTCAAATACAGGATCACATGAAAGTCGATGCTGTTCTATGTTTCAAGGGTTGAATAAAAACTTGTCAAATGAAAATGCAGATTGGGCTCTTTAGCCTGATCATGAACCTTTTCTTGCAAATCATGAACTTTTTTGATAAACTCTTGTAAAGCATACTGAAATCATAGATTCATACTTGTTATGAAAGGAGAATTCTAAACTTGAGACTGCTTCTGTGATAAATACATCGGCAGTTCTGTTATTTTAAAGCGAAACTGTTCTATTACTTGAAAAAAAAGGGACAGACTGGAGATGGACTAATTTATTAATTTTGTGCAAAATATTACAAAATGTTTTCAAAAATAAAAAAAGGCCTTTTTTGGACTCAAGTCCAGCATATGTTTCAGATTTCTTCCACATGCTTGGGAATGAGAGAGGAGACAGGAAGGAGTGGCAAAGGGGATATAGGAGGCCACTAATGTTGCATCATAGTTTTGGGAGCATCATTAATTAGGACATCTTTAATGGAGTTTTCGATGGATTTTTGTACCTCTCAATTCTTTTAAATGCATGATTGGTGGCCTCTCTGATTCCCTTATTCGTCTCAGTTTTATTAGCTTTTTCTAAAAATGAATGCAGCTGATTTGAAATCAGCTTATTCAGATGCAAAGAAAATTACATGGATTGATCAGAAAGCTACCAGTCTTGCAACCTAAGAGATTTTTGGCATATAGCAAAATTCATTTAAGGTGATTTCTGGATCCTGAAAATCTTGAAATTGCAAGACTGGCTTCTTCCTGTGTCCTGTATGCTTTTCTCTTGTCCCACCTTCACTCATAAGCCTTTTCAAAATAATGTGGTCACAGTGATACAGTAGCTAGACATCTGTGCAGCTAGGGGTGCAAACAGAGCTGAGTTGTAATGCGCTCTCTATATGATTGGGGTAGTCCAGCTCGAGCTGATCTACATAACAGTTATTCAAGTTTGGCTTGTTTATTTATTGATTGACCTTGTATAAGATTGTCATTTGGCTGAGCCCAAACTTCCATTTATTTTTGCATGATGTTTGTGCTTGGATTTTGTTTCCCCTTCCTATCTCCCTCACTGAACAAGCTCTGTTGAGCCCAAACTTGTTTCTTTTGCAGTACCTACAGCTTGCCTTCCCCCCACGCTTCCCTATCATTTTGCACAGGTAACAGGCAGACTGAATACATCATAACTGCTTATCTAATTCAGCTAAGACTTAATCCAAAAATTTAAAAAAATTAAAAAAAAAACGAAAAGAAAAGAAAAACTTTCGTTCGGTATTAGCACCCAACACATAGCCCATAGTTTAAAACATTAAGACCGTGCTTTGTACCAATCCACCAGAAAATTAACTAGCTGTGGTGTTACATCATAACTCCAGTTTACAAGTCACACGCCTTTCAACTGTTTTTGTTCTTAATAAGGACAGGAATTGAACCCAGGTCTCCTGCATCAACACAAGAGGCTTTACCAACAAATCCACTTTCTACTTTCAGGATCCAAGCTAGTCTTTTACCATGTGGTTTTCTTCTTTTTTCCAAACTAGGATGTTTGAAGACTTCCTTTTTGGCTGCTTGTAACACAGTTTTTTAGTAAATTGGCGCAGTGTTATTGCTATGTATGCGATGAAGCTGCTCCATGTAAGTGCTGGAAGGGACCAAAAGGACATTGCCATGCATCTGATCAAGATGAGTCATGGAAGACAATGAGGAAATTTCGTAGAATAACTCGAAGCCACAAGGTCAAAACTCATTTCTAGTTTCCCAGTTTGATCAAATCCATCTCAAGTTGCAGCAGGGGAGAAAGGGGGATTTTTTTTTTTTTTTTTTGATTAATTTGCCATGCTTTTGGCTTCGTTTTTGCTGGATCTTTTGTAGAGTGATTATGGCTGGCGTGGCCTGGTTTCACGGTTACACTGGAGGTAGAAAACCCCCAACTGGTGAGAGGATATGGCACAAGATGTTGCAGGTTTAGAGAAGAATACCTGGACCTTGAAGAAAACCCCCCCTAGAAAGACACTTACTGGTAGCTGATGGCTCAGTTGAGTGCTACAAAGCCCACTAGTTTTAAATCTTGGTAGGCGTGATATGCCAAGTTGGTGTGGCAGGTAAATTTCATGGACCATTATGTGATTAGACTTGAGCATGGTTCCATGAGGATCCGATGAAATGCAACTCTTGAAGAGTAGATAATTCTTGGGTTTGAGTGGTGTAGCTTTTAAAACTAGAATGGAAATGCATGGTCCACTCAAGAGCGTAATTGGACAGAGAACTTATTGAGAAGTAGTGGATTATACTAGGGAATTGAAATTGGCTAGGAAGAGATTGTTAAGGATCATGGGTAAGGATTGGCCCCATATAAAGTAATTCATAGGAGGTAGATGATTTGATATAAATGATTAGGCCCAAAACTGATCAGATGGTTTAAGTTTCTAAGTTATACCATATCAAGACCATCTCTTAGATAAACTAGATCGAGTTCCTTGCGTCTCTCCACAACTAGTATTATGAAAGCCAGCACCTGCAGAAATGAAATTCGTTACTGTTTGAACAATGCATTAATCCCCCCCTATATATATATATATATATATATATATATATATTGACATCTCATCTTTAATTAATTTGTACATACAATTTCAAAATTTCAAATAATTATTTACTCTCTTTAATTTATATCTATCAGTACTGCTAGGATGAATGTGTATGTGTTGTACTTCTTGTTGTTGTTGTCATCCATCACTCCTCTTTCCACGACGATGCTTCTTTTTGGCAAGTAATTAGGACTTGTTCCACCTTCCGGCGGCAGGGTGAATCAAGTCTTGAAGGGCCGACTCCTCCATGAGACAAGTTCATTTGCTCCATGAGACAAGTTCATTTGCCAGGCCACCAAAAAAAATCACAGCACTATAACCTTTAGACCCGTTTGAGAATTTGTAAGACTTAGTCTTGCAAATTCTCAAATTGTCCTGGTGGACAGTTTGAGAATATTTTTTGCGATATGTTAGTCTGCTATTAATCATCGTTGGTTGAGATTGCGGTTTGTATTTGCTCATGCGTTCTCCTAGTGTGGCATATATGCCACACATTTAGGAGAACATATGGGGAAATGCTGCTGAAATTTCAACGTAAACCATCGATGATAATTAATAGCAGAATAACATATCACAAAAAATATTCTTGAATGGGATAGGGCCTTACCTTTTAGACATGGAGTGAAGGTGGAATTAATTTAGGACACTTGATTGCTTGTGAAGTCCGATGATTGAACGAACCGCATTGCGGCCCGGCCCGAACCCAATCCCTAGCATTAGTTGAGTAAAAGAAATAATTTAGTTATATATGTACTAATGCTAATATAGTTTTATATTGTGGTTTCCTTTAATGGTTTACCAGAAATTGTATAAGTCGGTCAAAAATGAGCGGGCTCGCTCGTGGATGTATGCAAGGATAAAAGATGGCTTGCTTAATCCAGATTTTCTGAATGGATTGGAAGAATTTATCGCATTTGCATGTAGCCAACCTGAATGGATGGATGGGCCTAGGATTAGGTGCCCATGCAACTTCCACAGGTGTCAGAATAAAGCCTACAGAGATGTTGAAACTGTTAAGGTGCATTTGTGTAAAAAGGGGTTTGTTCCTGATTACGATGTTTGGTACTGTCATGGTGAACCGAAGGAAATTCTGGTAGCTGTTATAAGCCAACAAGTGTCAATTCCCGAAGATGAACCATTTGTGAATTTAAACACATATGAAGAAATGGTGATGAATGCATCGGGTAATGAATTCAATCAGAATACATTTATGGAAGAACCAAATCCAGATGCACAGCAATTTTATGATATGTTGCGTGCTGCAAATCAAGAATTGTATCCTGGTTGTGAGGGTCATTCCCAGTTGTCTACGGCTGCTCGTTGTTGAATATTAAGGCAGAACATCGATTATCAGAAAAGGCGTTCAATTCTGTAGCTGGGTTAATCAAAGAAATTTTGCCAAATGATAATGTTGCAGCAGACAGTTTTTACTCAACGAAGAAGTTGTTGCGTGGGCTTGGGCTCCCAGTTAATAAGATCGATTGTTGCTTGAACAATTGTATGATATATTGGGGTGAAGACTCAGAGCTGAGATGGTGTAAGATTTGTGGGCAATCGAGGTACAAAAACAGCGAAGGGGGAGCCAGTACAAGTAGGAGGAAAAGTGTGCCTTACAAGAGGATGCATTACTTTCCTCTTACCCCACGCCTGCAGAGATTATACAGATCTGAGGCTACAGCTGCTGATATGAGATGGCATGCCGAACATGAATCTAAAGAGGATGAAATGCGGCATCCATCAGATTCAAAGGCTTGGAAGCATTTCAATGAAAATCATCCTGATTTCGCTGAAGATATAAGGAATGTGAGATTAGGTCTTTGTACCGATGGCTTCCAACCATTTGGTCAAGCGGGGCAACAGTATTATGTTGGCCTGTGATACTGACTGTATATAACCTTCCTCCATGGAAGTGCATGAAAGATACTGCAATGTTTTTAACAGTTTTGGTTCCAGGACCATCAAATCCAAAGGAAAAGATTGATGTCTTCCTGCAACCGTTGGTGGCCGAATTGAAAATGTTGTGGGAAACAGGAGTCGTAGCCTACGACATTTCTATGAAACAGAATTTCATCATGAGAGCTGCTTTGATGTGGACAATAAGTGACTTCCCGGCATATGCAATGTTGTCTGGTTGGAGCACTGCTGGACGTCTGGCATGCCCTCATTGCATGTATGATTCGGATGCATTTACATTGCAGAAGAGTGGTAAGCAGTCATGGTTTGATAATCATAGGAAGTTCTTGCCCCCAAATCATCCTTACAGGCGTAACTTGATCGCCTTCCGGAAGAACAAAGCAGTCACAAAATTGCCGAACCGGTTAGGTCCGGCACGGATATATTTGATACTATAGAGCATTTGGGGTTGAGGTATGCTTGGGAACCAGATGCAGATAGAATAAATGGCCGTATATGTAAAGAACATAACTGGAAGAAGCGGAGTATATTTTGGGATTTGCCTTATTGGAGCACAAATCTCATCCGGCACAACTTGGATGTTATGCATATCGAGAAAAATTTCTTTGATAACATATTTAACACGGTGCTAAACATCCCGGGAAAAACAAAAGATACTGCAAAGTCAAGAGAAGAACTTAATCAGTATTGCAGAAGAGGTGATTTGAGAAGGAGTGCCGACGGGACCTATCCTAAAGCCTGTTACACTCTTGACAGAAATTCACGAGAAGTTTTATGTAACTGGCTTAGAGGGTTAAAATTTCCAGATGGTTATGCCTCAAATATCGGTAGGTGTGTGGACATGCATAAGCTCAAGTTGTTCGGCATGAAGAGTCACGACTGCCATGTTTTCATGCAACGGTTATTACCTATAGCTTTTCGTGAGTTGCTTCCGCAACATGTCTGGAAGGCATTGACGGAGCTCAGCTTGTTCTTCAAGGAGTTATCTGCCGCAGTCATTACTTCTGCATCCATGGCAAGGCTTGAGAGGAAATTCCAATTATTTTATGCAAGCTGAGCGAATATTTCCTCCCAGTTTTTTTGACTCAATGGAGCATTTACCGGTTCACTTGCCATACGAAGCGAGCATAGCTGGTCCCGTGCAGTATCGCTGGATGTATCCTTTCGAGAGGTAAATATATACATCATTAAGATATGTTGACATTTCAAATATTATTTCATTGCGAAAATTGGTTAATTTTTTGTTCAACTTTACATATAGGTATCTTAAGAAGTTAAAAAATAATGTGCGTAATAAGGCAAGGGTTGAAGGTTCTATATGCAATGCACACTTGGTCGAAGAAGTTTCAGCTTTTGCCTCGCATTACTTTGAGGGTCACGTCCACACGAGGAGCCGAAATCTTGGTCGTAACGATGACGTATGTGTGGACGAAGGAGAACCTAATGACGGTAGAATATCAATTTTTAAAGGTATCGGCCGTTCATTTGGGGGGCAGAAGTCAAGAAATCTTAGCGATATGGAGTATAATGCAGCACATTATTACATCCTAATGAACTGTAGAGAAGTCGATCCATATATTGAGTAAGTGTATACTTCAATGCTTAATTGGAACTTCTAATTTAAATTACAATATACCATAATATTTAATTGCTAACATAGTTTTAATCCTTTATCATCCCATAAGGATGTATTGTGATAGACAACGACAGATGAATCCCGACATCAGTCAAGTTGCAATTGGGCAGAAAGTTAGAAACGGAGTTGCTTACTGGTTTTATGAATTTGTGAGTAGTATCACTCAATCAATTTCAATAANCCCGACATCAGTCAAGTTGCAATTGGGCAGAAGTTAGAAACGGAGTTCGCTTACTGGTTTTATGAATTTGTGAGTAGTATCACTCAATCAATTTCAATAATGGCTTTTATTTTTTGAATTGGTTGTGAATAGCTTATTAATTTATAGGTAAACGGTCCATGGTCCACAACCGACAATATTTTCATTAAATGTCTATCGCAATGGCCATTGAAGACCGTAACAACCTCTACTGGCTATTTTGTTAATGGGTACAAATTTCAGATTGAACGATTAGCAGCTTCAAGAGGCACGCAGAACTGGGGCGTGTGTGTTAAAGGAGAAAGTGTTGGAGCAAATATGCAGGATTATTACGGAAAGTTAGTAGAGGTGGTTGAAGTTGAATATCCCGGTTGGCCTATGAAACGAACCGTATTGTTTCGTTGTGATTGGTTCGATCCGACAGTTCCTGTGGGCAAAAGGGTTCATAACGACTACAATTTGGTTGAAGTGAACCATCGACGAAGATTGCAGAAATATGACCCATTCATCCTTGCATCCCAAGCTCAGCAAGTGTTTTACTGCGGATATCCAAGTTTGCGCAACGACAAGCGAGATTGGTGGGCTGTTTCTAAAATCGTCCCACGTTCAACAATCGTATTAGAGGAGAGTTCATCAAGTCAATCAGCCGAGTGCCCTGCATTTCAAGAGGATGAGATGGAAATGCATGCAATTGAGGACGACACAAGGGCTCCTGAAACATCACTTAGAGATCCAAATGGTGATGTCCAAGAAATTGCGGATGCAAATGTTCGGTTTCCTTCCGATGATAATGAAACTGAATCGCAGTCCGATACGGCATCGGATGTTGAACCAACATTTCACGAAACAAATGACACCGATTAAACATAGAGGTTTTTTAAATTCAACTTTATTTTATAAGTGTTAAATTTTTACATAGTCAATCATTAATCGTAATTTAATTGCATGAATCTTTAGTATTTTCAGTATGACGGGCAGAGGTAGATCTACCGACGACATACGGAGTGAGCAGGGACGTAGCCCTGCTGCATCAGATCACATGAGCTTTGGAGATGGAGAGTTCGGATCTCCATACATCGCACAGCCTTCGGGTGATCCTGCATTGGTATTACCATCCAGCCGATCGGCACATACCTCCGAGAGTTCTTCCACCATCGGCCGCACCGTACTTCGACTTGATGCTCATGGGCTGTAAGTATATACTAATTAAAAATATATGTTTATGTTTTTAAGTCAATTACTTATAAACATGCATTTTTTTAATAGATTTATTGAGCAGCATCATGTATCCAGCCACATCAGCGCCGTATTTCAGAGGCGTGCAGATCCCAGTGGCTACGATTGGGCCACGTATCTCCAGCCACGAGGGAGTTTTATTTTTCTGAGTTTCAGGTAAACTTATTAAATACAATTTATCACTGATATAAAATTTCTTAATCTTAATAAATTCTGAAACTAACTATTTATTTTAATGCAGAAAAAGTTTACGTGGGACCCTGCCAGCCATGATGCCATTAGGGCAGCATGGGAGGCTCTTACGGGACGCCGATACTCCGACATGCTTCATCGTTGGAGGTCATCGGGTCAGCGTCCTGCGCATGTGCCAGAGGGTATTTGGCACGAGTGGCAGCAGGCCTGGCAGTCCGATGGCTGGCGCAGGAGGTCCGCATCAGCCAGCACGAACCGCCGATCCGAGAAGGGCGGTCCTGGCACGGGTCTCTCCCGCCATACTTCGGGCTCCATTTCGATTCAGGAGCACAGACGCCGTATGGTAAGAAAACATAAATAATTTAATTACTAATTTAGTTATTTACAAATATTTGCATTAATATCAATTTTTTATTGTTATAGTCTGAGCAGGAGGGCGGAGATCCTGGTGAGTTTCGTCTATTCAGGGCGACACACACCAGGAGGGACGGTTCCTGGGTCGATACGCGATCACGGGAGGTTGCGGTAAGAAATTAGCTTTATGTAGTATCTGTTTAATTTCTAAAATTTTATTTAGAGAAATTTATTAACTCATTTATTGTTGATTTTATAATTCAAAGACACGAGTCGAGGAGCTTCGCTCCCAGGCATCGTAGGTCGACTCCACTGATGGGGAGACGCCCGTCGAACTCTCAGCAGAGGAGAGTCGACGTGTGTTTTTGGAGGCTGTTGGTGCCCAGCCGCGAGACCGCAGGGTCTATGGTCTGGGCACTAGAGCTTCTGCATATTTTCCCATCAGGCCTCCAGCTCGCGATATTTTGGTGATATTCCTGCCGAGCGTTTAGACGACATTCGGAGATCTATTACGAAGGAGGTTCGGCAGGACGTTCGTTAGGAGGTTCGGCAGGAGGTCGAGCACGAGTTCGAGCAGCGTATGCGAGGCCATCAGCAGGAGCTTGCAGACGTGCGAGATCAGATGCGTCAGTTGCAGGATATGGTTAGCCGCTGTCGCAGGGTTCCCAACCTCCACGTGATCGCGTGGATTCTTGATGTATTTTTTTTACTTTTTATATTTTGTACATGAAAACTTCAAAATTTTAATATATTAATTATTTTTAGAAATTGAATGATTATTGTTTGGATCAATATGAGTGAAGAATGTTTCGATCAATATTTAAATGTAACGAAATTGTATTAACCATTTTAATTTTTAATATTTTATTTTTTTAAAAAAATTAATTAGCGACGCATTAGCGACTGAAATTGCATCGCTAATATTTTAAAATATTATTATTAAATATTACGACGCAATGACCTAGAGTTGTAATATTTTTAAAAAAATTTAATTAGCGACGCATTAGCGACTGAAATTACGTCGCTAATATCTAAAATATATTATTATTAAATATTGCGATGCAATGACCCGGCATCGCAATATTTTAAAAAAAATTTAATTAGCGATGCATTAGCGACTCAAATTGCGTCGCTAATATATCTAAAATATTATTATTAAATATTACGATGCAATGACCTGGCGTCGCAATATTTTAAAAAAAATTTAATTAGCGATGCATTAGCGACTCAAATTATGTCGCTACTATATCTAAAATATTATTATTAAATATTGCGATGCAACTAAATGCGTCGCCATATTGCGATAAATGCGTCGCCATATTGCGACGCAATTGAATGCGTCGCAATATTTAATAATAATATTAAATATTAAAAATTAATTTTAAAATTAGTGATGCATTTATGATGCGTCGCAATATTGCGACATTTGGTGCATCGCAGAGAGTCGCTGTGAAGCGACGTAATTGCGATAAATTGAGACTGCGACGATCATCTGAGCGACGTCGTCATTACGTCGCTATTGCGTCGCAATAGCATGTTTAGCGATGCATTTGGGCGTCGCAATATTTTTTTCTCTTGTAGTGATAATTGGTATATATTAAAAAATATTTGGATAAAATATTTTAAAAGTATTTTGTATCTTGAAGACACTTATTTATATATTAAGTGAGTACAATATGAACATTAGAAGCAAAATCGATGAGTTGAAATATTTCATGTACTATATAATTTGAAAATTTAAATCATTGGTCATAATATATGAGATTGATTTGGTTCATTGTTTGGTTGGATATTGGATGTTTAATATATTTTCTTTTCAATGCATTGATTACTTTTGTGCCTTATAGTTAGGATCATCGATGCCTTTTGTAAGAAACTATTATATTTTATTTACTATGGTTTGTAGTTTTCATAGGATGTATTGAAATATTATTATTTTTGTTCTATATTTTGTTGGTCATACATTCAAGCAATGACGGTAGACAAGTAAGACTTATTGACAGATATAAACTTAATTAGAGCCCTGTTATCGTGTTATATAATTATTTTTCTGATTTTTTTATAATTATATCTACTATGGGGTATGTATTATCTTTTTTTTTTATTCATTAATGATATCTATCTATAGTCATTAGATATAAATAAGACTTGAATTTTAGCTTTTAGTTACATATTAGTCTTTTTCTAAGTTATCATTTTTTTGCAGATTTATGGATATAATTATTTTGATCAATCTCTATTATAAACATTGAATATTTTATGGAAAAAGACCACCACTTGAATTTGGTTATTGCCTTTTAGAGTTTGCTTGTGATGAATATTATATATATATATATATATATATATATATATATAAAGATATTTGAGTTTATCTATCAAAATACATTGGTATTTTATGTTTTACTGTATCCTATACTTGTACATAGAGTGAGGGTTAGTAAAACTATAAGACAAATTAGGGAGATTGATAAAAGATTAAATTCAGTTGTAGAAAACAATAATTCAAAGGTGTCTAACATCAAATGCAAAAGAAAGTTAGCCTTAAATAAATAATATTTTATTCTAGCATTTTGTTTTGACTGATCATACTTCTTCAAACTACTAATTTAGCTCTCACCACTATATTTTATTTTATTTCAGTCAAACTATAAATAAATCAAAATTTTAATATATTCCTTAAATAAATGTATGTCTTTAAAAAACATTAATTACTCACTTACTCTTCCTCATTCCAATATATCAACAATCACATTACCATAAAGCTTTTGTTTCAATATATATATATATATATATATATAGATGGAGAGAGAAAGGATGATAGATTTGGTTATATTTGAATGTAGCAAATATAAGATTTGATTACTTTCTTCATTTTGAATTCACTTCGAAGCTATTTTTTTAACTATATAGATCAAAAATAAAAAGGTTGATCATATATATATATATATATATATAATTAATTACATCCAAATGTAATTAGGTTCCCAATATTATTATGATAACAATTATTTTAATTTTAAAAATCATTTATTCTTAATTAGTTGACTTATTAATATTATATATAATAACTTAATACATACAACTTAGATATGGCTCAAATTCCTACCCTTTTAGTGTCCTGAACTAAATTACATCCATCAAAAGAGAGAGGAAAAGGGGGCAAAAGAAAATAAAATAAAAGAAAAAAAAACTACGACAACAAAGTTAGATCCGGACGGAAGCAGAAAAGACCTTGGCGAAACGGAAGCAAAAGGACACGCCAGGGGCGCGTTGGAAGGATGGTTGTCGTTACCTTAGGATGTGGGCCCACGAGGACATCCTTCCATCTGGATCGTCCTAATCAGGCACAGATGGTGGAATGGAGACGAGTGGACGACAAAGACTCTATCATGAAGCAGTCTTCCTGTAAGGTTAGTATTTTATTCTGCTTTTATTTTCCACTGTTAAGTCATGCTTTTCAATTGAGAATTTTTTTTTTCTTCCTTTTTTTTGTTCTATTTTTCATGTCCCAATTCCATCATAATTTTTATCTTTTCTCAAATCAGTTGTCGAGGCCCTGTTGCTCCAGTAGTTCATTTTGAAGCCCTGTTTTGAGTGCAAAGATGATCATGCACGATAATCTAAAGGTTCTATTTCTTAACGGAAATAATCTAAAGATTCTATTTCATCCTCAAAACATGAGTGGTTAGTTGGCCGTGGATCTTAATTTTGACGAAAACAACCATTGCTCTCAAGCTAAAGGATGTATACGAGGAAATACTCTCACTGGTTAGTCAATCGCACCGCGCACTTAAGCTTTTTTTTTAATATTTTTTTTAAATGATGATGATAAGAAAGTGGAGAAGTTTTGGACACCCTGTCATTTTATTTATTAAGGTAATAATAATTACAAAATTACATAGTTACATAGGACAAGAGGTGAGGAATTAAAAAATAATAATAATAGTAATGAAAGAAACAGATAGCAGAAGATCTATCGCTTGTCAACTGTCAGTGATCTTTTAAAAAGGCACATCCTATGTATGCCTTGGAAGCCCTACCCAAGATAAGGGATAGGGACTGCAACAGAGAGCGATGACTCTATGATGCAATTTTCAATGGAAACGAGGTGAGCTCATGCCTGAAGAAATATACAGGGCCTTGAGAAGAACAGCAATATATGCTAGAGGACGTTTTTGAAGAAAGATTCTAAAGTTTCTTTTACCCATAGTTGACAGGACACCGTAGTCACTAGTTGGTCTCAGACTCTTTTGATGTTAGCGTGTTGTTTCTAATCCTCCAGTTCTTCCATATGTTTTGGATTTTGCTAGCTGTTGAGGGGTAAAATCGTCATTACATTAATATCCGTGCGAGGCGGTTAAGGCTAACCTCCTCCCTTCATCCCTTCCGGGCTTCTGTAGCTCAGTCCCTCCGGGCTTCCGTAGCTCGGCCCCTCCGGGCTTCCGTCCGGGCTTCCATAGCTCGGCCTTCCAGGCTTCCGTAGCTCGGCCCTTCCGGGTTTCCATAGCTCGGCCTCTCCGGGCTTCCTTAGCTCGGCCCCTCCGGGCTTCCATAGCCCGGCCCTTCCGGGCTTCCTTAGCTCGGCCCCTCCGGGCTTCCTTAGCTCGGCCCTTCCGGGCTTCCCTAGCTCGGCCCTTCCGGGCTTCCGTAGCTCGGCCCCTCCGGGCTTCCGTAGCTCAGCCCTTCCGGGCTTCCGTAGCTCGGCTTCGTCGAGCGATCCACAACCTAACATCTACCTCGCGGAACCTGACGCGGGAGAGCCCGGCCTACCGGAACGGCATCCTAGGAAAGGAATCATGTCGGGACGTGGCCTAAACCTATCATAACCGCCCCAGGCCTACTCAACCAGATCTCGAGACATCAAGGAGCTCTCCCAGCCGTCGATACCCTGAACAACGGGATATGGATTCTAACGGCCCCACAACGGCCTGATTCTGCCCGCCTCCATATCGTAACAACCTCCGAACCTTCCAGAAGACGCTCAAGACCCAGGTGACAGTCTATAAATACCATACTCGCAGATTCCCTCAGGTACGCACTCTCTCTTGGGCACAGGCACGCACCTCTTACACGCGCACCTCACTGCTCTCTCCAGTAGCTCGTCGGCGCTCCTGCCCTCTGGAGCTTCCGATTGGCCGCCCCCGGAGAGGCCCCCCGGAGAGATCCACCTTCCACTGTCTGGTTGATCGCCGATTTCTTCTCCACTGACTTGAGTGTCGGAGGGTCTCCGCGGAGGACCACCCCCAGCGTCCCCCGCGTGTGGACTTCTTTGCAGGTCCGCCCCCCTCTTCCTGGAGATCGACCGCGCCTGAGTCGGAGGACGGATCCCGGCGGCAACAGATTGGCGCTAGAGGAAGGGTCTCAAGTCCCATTAAAACTTGAAGAAAGGAGACAAGGATCTAAACCTAGAGAAGAACCTCTCCAATGGCCAACCGGAGGAGAGCAACCTCTGAAGCCCAAGATCAGGTCGCTTCCCAGAGGCCTGATCCGACTGGCGCTACAGCGCCGCAACCTCCACCGGTCGAAACCCCGTCGCCGCCTGCCATCCTGGTGACCCAGGACCAGTTTGCTACACTGGTCCAACAGGTCCAGACCCTTACCCATCTGGTACAAGAGCGCCTTGTAGCTCCTCCTGCTTCGCATCCTCAGAAGGAGGCGGCGATTCCTCTTTGCCGGCAACCTCCTCCTCTGATCCGCATGGAATCAGCGGATCCCCACATCGCCCCAGGGGGGACAAACCAGTCCCGCGAGCCGGTTATGATAGAGATCCTCCCAGATCTCGGCGAACCCGCTTCCTCTCCCGGCGACATCCCACCATGATTCCACGCCATCCTTGCGATTCTCGCGCCCAGCTCCTCCTCTAACCGGTGAAGAGGAGATCCGCCGTCAGATCCAGGAGATGCGTCAGGAGCTGGACGCCACCAAGCAGGCCCATCTGCCCCAGCCCAAAGCGGAGCAGGGCATCCCTTTCTCTAAGGGAATCATGGAGGAAGTGATTCCCTCCCACGTCAAACTGCCAGCCGTCGAACCCTATCACAGCTCCACTGATCCGGACGACCATCTCAGTAGCTTCCGGTCAATAATGATGTTCCACGGAGCATCTGATGCGGTCTCTGCCGAGCCTTCCCATCCACCCTCAGAGGATCCGTCCGAACCTGGTTCAACGCCTTGAAACCGGGTTCCATTGATTCATTCGATGAGCTGAGACTCCTTTTTATTGGTCAGTTCGTCAGCAGCCGCCGCCACCGATGAAGATCCGACTCCCTCTCCGAAGTCAAGCAGAGAGAGGGGGAGTCCTTGAGGAATTACCTTGGCCGTTTCAACAAGGCCATGTTAGAGGTGGACCACCTTAATCATGAGGTGGCTATGTCCGCCCTAGCGGGGGGAGTTTCGAAGGAGAGCGACTTCTACCTGGCAATGGAGGTCAGCTACCCCCCATGTCTATCTGACATGATGGCCCTTGCGGACAAGTACGCTAGGGTCGAGGAGTCGCGGAGAGTGGCCCGCGCTGAGCAAGCAAAGAAGAAGCAAGAGCCCAAAGTCCCGACAGACACCGTCCCGTCCGTCGATCAAGTCCGCCTCGCCGCCAAAGAGTCCCTCCGCTGCCGCCAAGGAACCGCTCCTGGAGTCCTTCCAGGCGATTCGATCGCTATACTCCGCTGACTGTGCCCCGGGTGCAAATTCTCATGGAGATAGAGCGCCAACTTCCTCGGCCGGTACCTCTCTGAGGGAACCCGACCCAAAGAGATCCCGCCAAGTACTGCCACTACCATAGGGAGCACGGTCATGACACTGAAGAATGCTGGCAGCTGAAGAATGAAATAGAGAGGTTGATTCGGCAGGGACGACTAGATCAGTTCAGAAGGGCGCCCGAGCCACAACAACAAGGAGGTGACCGCCAGCCCGAGCTCCAACAACCCCCTCCTCCACCGAATCCGCCCATGGTCGGTCGTATTAATATGATTGAAGAGGCCGGCGGATCGAGCCCCAGAGGTGGCAGAGATGGATCAGTGCCAAAGAAGGCACGGATAGGCAAACTCTCCTTCTCCGATGACGATCTCCTGGGAGTACAACTCCCCCACGATGACACACTAGTTGTATCCCTTAATTTGAACAATTATGATGTAAGCCGAATCCTCGTTGATAGTGGAAGCTCGGTAAACGTTTTGTACCTCGGTGTGTTTGCCAGGATGAAATTGCTCATGGAAAATCTTCGAGCCGTGGATTCCGCCTTGATGGGATTCACCGGCGACGTCATTGTCCCAGAAGGAATCGTCACCTTGACGGTCCGCGCGGGAACCTGGTCCCTTGTGGCCATTGTTCAGACCGATTTCCTAGTGACCGACCTCATATCCCCATATAACGCCATATTCGGCAGGCCTGGTTTAATGTCTCTCAAGGCAGTGGTCTCCATCCCGCATCTGTCTATGAAGTTCCCCACCGAGCAAGGAGTTGGCGTGGTTCGGGGAAGTCAAGCCATGGCTCGGCAATGTTTCATTACGAGCCTTCAGTCTAGATGCCCGAAGTTGACGGGCTAGACGCTCGCGAAGACTTCGCCGAATAGCGGGGAGAACCGGTAGAGGAATTGGAGGAAGTACCATTGGACGAAGCTCAGCCCGACCGAACCACAAGGGTCGGGTCGCTGCTCAAAGGAGAGTCTCGGCACAGGTTGATCAGGTTCCTCCAAAGCAATGCCGACATCTTCGCCTGGACCGCCTCCGACATGCCAGGAATCAACCCTGAGGTCCTCGTCCACCATCTCAATGTGGACGAGAGGCACAGGCCTGTTAAGCAGAAGAAAGAAGCTTCGCCCCAGAGCGACAAAAAGCCATTGAAGAAGAGGTCGACAAACTCATAAAGGCCAACTTCGTCCGAGAGGTAAATTACCCGAACTGGCTGTCAAATGTCGTCATGGTGAAAAAGTCGAACGGCAAATGGAGGATCTGCATCGACTTCACCGACCTCAACAAAGCCTGCCCAAAGGACAGCTTCCCCCTCCCTCGGATCGATCAGCTCGTGGACGCCACCTCAGGCCACCAGATGCTGTCATTCATGGACGCCTATTCCGGCTACAATCAGATCTGAATGGCCCCTGAAGATGAAGAGAAGACCGCCTTCATAACATAAATCCTTTAGAAAAAGGAGCTGTGATGATTTGAAAATCAAGAAATCAAGAAGCAACACTTCAATGTGCTATTCAAATTAAAGGCAAACAGAAAATAAAAGCTCAAGTTCTTATTCAATGAAATTTTTTATAGTTATTCTTTAAACCCCAATAGCTATTAAAAACTGTTTTTAATATGTCCCAACAAATAATGATTTGAATTGGCGCCAAATAGCCAAAGCCTGCTAGTTACATCAATAAGCAAAATGTTTTAAAGCACAGGGCCTTAAGATTTAATCCTACTCAAACTTCTTTTCATGATTCCAACCATTTGCTTCTTTAAAGATAACAATAAAATGAATTAAGTCTCCGTTCATGAATTTTTATTCCAAATAAATGCAAATAAATGATACAATATTATCCATACATCACCATTTAATGAACTTCCCCGACCCAAACATTGACCCATCCAAGGGCTCGGGTCATCGGTCACTGGTTCAACCATGAGTTATCGATTGAACCATCGATTCAATTATTTTAATATAAAAATATATTTATATTAATAAAATTAATTTTTAATAATATGAACATATGAATACTAATTTTCATAATCTTCTTCTTTCAAAAAAAAATCTTTTTTGATATCTTATTTAATCTCTAAAATTTGCTTACTTTCAATCTGCGTATCCATTTAGTCTGATTTAATTTTTTCTTAAAAAAAGAAAAAAAATTAAAAAAAATTCTATATAAATTTTTTTTATTTTTATCATTTTTCTTTATGTCTCTATTTTTTCATTTTAATTCTTATAAATTTTTATATTTTCATCATTTTTCTTTTTTATTTTTTTTCTCATCAATGCCCTTCTTTACGTGATTTTAACAACTATGCTTTTGAGCGCCGGCGCTTCTATCTTAAAGAAGTTCAGGGCAAGGCAACGCTTCTATCTTAAAGAAGTTCAGGGCAAGGCAACGCTTTTTAGCGTGAGAGACAAGCAAAGCTTTTACAAAAATAGGATGAAAATGAAAAACGTCGACGCTGCGCTGGAATGGTTACGTAAAAATGCCATTCGAAATGACTTGATGGTAAAGGGGGGGGGGGGGCGGCGCCGAATCGATCCCTCCAAACACGATTCGACGCTTTCGCACCACCCTACTCCCTGCATCAGAAACGAATTCCAACAGATCAGACGGTTCGGATCGACGGACCCCGTAGAAACTTCTGAGCCGTCCGATTTCGACGCGACGGCGTTGATCGGGCGGCTCACCTCGAACTGGTGGCTCACCTCGAACTGGAGGAGCCAGCTGTGGGCGCCAGACAAACAGCACAGGTTAATATTATTATTATATATGTATATATATTATAATATTAAAACTAAATAAATAATAATAAGAGATGGGTGAGCCAAATCATATGAACAAAACCTGAGAACGAGATTATAAACAATAATAAAATAATTGTTTTATAAATTTATATTTGGCAACTTGCCTGCTCCCGATGCATGCGCATGTGGGAGGATGGTCACGCCAGCTAGAAGTGTCCCCTCCTTTGATTCCAGGGAGTGGATATGCTCCTCCATGGACTAAAGTCCTACAAAAAACACCATCAAAATGGCAGAGAAACTTGATCTTCTCATGCTGAGAAGAACTTGCACACAAGAGTCCAGAACTGGAAGATGAGTGCGCAGGGAAGACGGTGATGGAGGAGGTCAAAGATTTAGCAAAAAAAGAGATGAGGTGGTGGTGGTGATTTGAGAGGGAAAAATTCGGACTTTATAAGCTGGTTGTGGTAAGTAGGGCAATTCAATTGTATTATTTTTTTCCTTTACCTTCAAATTAAGCTGATGTCCTAACCTTCCTGTTCCCATACTCACACACAACTTCCCTGAGATCAGGCAGCTCAAACATGGCAGAAGCTCTCTTAATGTCTGCGATCGAAAAGATAGGACCTGGAGTCGCTAAAGAAGCGCTCATACCTGCTTGTTCCCAATTGCTCAAAGCTGCTACGCCATGGGAAGAAGTACACAGCAAACTGGAAATAATCAAGTGTCAGTTTGATCTCATGAAAGCCTACATAAAGACGTGGATAGAAGGAAAGATTCTGACCAACGATGGCAAGAGTGGGTGAAGATTCTAAGGGACCTCGTCTACCAGCTCGAAGACATCATCGATGAATATGCTTATCTAGTGGGAGAGCAACATCGGCGTGGATTCTTTGGTTCCCTCCATGGAGCTTTTAGACAGTACAAGCATATCAAGGCCTGGCGTGGTATCCAAAACAAGTTACAAAAAGTTCAGAAAATACTTGACACCCTTTCAAGGCTGAAACAAAATTATGGTATCGATGAGAAGATGAGTCACCCAGATGATTCTGCTGAAAGACATCGACACCGTGAGGACCCTCCCTGCTTCCCTGATGGAGATGAGATCGTGGGCTTTGACGGACACAAGAAACGGATAGTGGGGTGGTTGATTGATGAGGAGCCATCACGCACCATAGTTTCAGTATGGGGGATGGGTGGACTGGGAAAGACCACTCTTGTTGATGAAGTTGTCCAAGTTCCCAACGCGGCGTTGGAGGCGGGGACTGCTGAATGGAATCATTCTGCTATCGTTGCTCGGAGTTTTCAGCGTTGGATCCCCCGGAAGCGGTGATCCGTGAGTTCCGGCGTGCAGGCATTCCGGGGGATATTGAGGCTGTTAGCTTGGCATTCAGGTGTTCTATATTCAAATTCTCTGATGCAAATGGAAAGAAAATGGCTTTGGAGAGGCCTTGGGTCGTTAATGGTCAGCCCTTAGCCACGGAGCCGTGGTCACCTGAATTCTTCCCCTCGTCGGAAGCTGTGGCTAAGGTTCTTCTGTGGATTCGTCTTCCGAGTCTTCCACTGGAGTTTTGGTCTGAGGAGATCTTGTCGTCCATCTTGGCTCCGGCTGGTACTTTTGTTAGTTTGGATTCTCAGACGAAACAGAGGAACAGGGGAGCTTTTGCCAGGGCCTGTGTTCGAGTTGATTTGAGCCGGGCTCTTCGTCCTGGAGTTCGAGTAAGAGGCTCTCGATCTCCTTTCTGGCAACCTTTCCAGTATGAGCACCTTGAGGGGTTGTGTCCCAGGTGCGGATCTCTCCATCTGATTGGGGAATGTGCAGCTCAGGCGGAGAAGGAAGCTACGGCGGGGAGTCTGCTCTTTGGTCCGTGGATGTCAGCTGTGAGGCAACGCCGTTCGTCTCCTTCTCCCGGTGAGGATCTTCGGAGGAAGGGCCAGGGGTTCAGTCGGAGGCCAGGGTCCCTGTATCGGTGGACGGATGGGTCGCGCCTTCTAAGATTGCTCGCCGGAGATCGTCGCTGCACCCTGCTGCTGCTGTGTCCCGGGTCTCCCCTCCGTCCTCTTCGTCGATTGGTTCTGGTGAGCTGGTGGAAGGGGGTGGCAAGGAGGTTCAGCGTGCCGATACGGCACGCTCGACTGTGAATCTTATTCACAGTCTCGACACTGTAGCACATAGGGGCTTTTCTCCTGATTGTCTGAATCTTAAGTCTTCTGGTTTGATTCAGGAGAACCCTTTTGCTGTGTTGGGTTCGGATAGATGGGCTGGGCGGCACCCTGTTCCTAAGGATGCCCGCCCGGGTCCATCCAAGAGGGCTAGGCCCTTGCAATATGAAAATCATAGTAATATTACAACAAAGGGGAAAAAAGTTACTAAAGAGCAAAAAAAAGGCAAAAGGTCGTTGTTGGGTCAAATAAAGCACAAGTATCTTTTTCTTGTCCAGCCTCCTCTGTTTCAGAGCTGGAGTCTATTGCTATGGTTAGTAAGGGTGGAGAGACTCCACAGAGCTTGTCAGCAACTGAGAAGGTGGATCAGTCTGAAAGATGTAATCATGAAGGAATGGTCTCTTCTCTAAAGGAAGTCATTACAGTTCAGGGTCAGGGGATACAGATTAGTCCTTCATCGACAGTGGTGGAGGAGTCTGTAGCTGGGATGGAGTTTTCTCTCCAGGAGAAAAGAACAGTGTCAGATGTTTGTATTCCAGACACTGTGATGGGTGAGGATGGGTCGGGGGTCACCCCTCTCAAACTTCATCATGAAGATTCTGATATGGAATGTCAGAGGAGCGCGGAAACCTTCTTTTCGCGCATCTTTTGAGAGACTGATGCAGCTTCATAGTTTTGATATCTGTATTCTGGTGGAAACCCGATTGTCGGGTAACAGCTTAATGCGGTTCCGGAGACAGATAGCCAGAATGTGGTCATCATATGCTGTGGAGTCAGTGGGTCTATCTGGTGGCATTGTGGCTCTTTGGCGTCACTCCTCCATTCGAATTGATGCCTTTCATGGTTGTAAGCAGCAGGTCGCTCTTGTCATCTCTGAAGGGTCTTCTGCTCCATGGGTGCTTCTGGGGCTTATGCTAGCACTGATTTCCGTGAAAGACGTGATCTCTGGTCTGAGAGCCTCTCTTATATTGGTAAGGGTTTTCCGACTCTTATTGCCGGTGACTTTAACTGTATCCTCCAGGCAAGTGAAAAGAGAGGAGGCAGGCCTTTTGTTGATTCTGTCGAGTCTGCTGAGTTTAGATCTTTCATCTCCTCTGCTGGGCTTTTTGATCTGGGATTTTCGGGTTCTCAGTTCACTTGGTGTAATAATCGCCAGGGTACAGCTCGTGTGTGGGAGAGATTGGATAGAGTGATGGCCACGGCGCATTGGCTTCACATGTTCCCTTCTTCCACTGTTAGTCATCTGTCTCGGATAGCTTCTGATCACTGCCCCATTTTAATTTCTACAGTCGGGGATTCTTCATCGGAAGCAGTTTCGTTTTGAGCAGATTTGGACTTCTTACGCCTCGGCCCGAAATATTATCTCCGAGGTTTGGCGCCTACCTGTTAGAGGTAGGGCTGAGTACAGACTTTCCAGGAGGCTTGAGTTAGTGAAGCGCCGGCTATCCAGATGGAACAAAATGGAGGTTGGGGACCTCGTTAGGAAAGTGGAGCTGATTGAGGAGGAGATTACTTCCATCCAGAATAGGAAAGATTCAGATGGTAGTCTTTCTAGTTCTGATCTTATGACCCTCCGGGGTTTGCTCACTAGTCACCACTCTCTTCTGCTGCAACAGGAGATTCATTGGAGACAGAGATCTCGGATTCAGTGGTTACGGGCTGGTGATAGTAACACTAGATTTTTTCACCAGAGTACGCTGAGGAGACGAGCTGCCAATAGGATTCGGCGGATTGTGGATGATGAAGGCCAATCTCTGGAGGATTATGCTGCTATTAGAGATCATTTTTTTCACTTCTTTCAGTCCCGATGGACTGATCATACTGGAGATGGGTCTCCTGTTCACCCGGTCATGCTTTCTGAGAAGGTCTCTGATTCGGAGAATATCCATCTTACTAGACCGATCACTGGGGATGAGATCCGTAGGGCTCTTTGGGATCTGGGGCAGGAAAAGGCTCCTGGGCCAGATGGTTTTCCGCCCCTGTTCTTTCGGACATACTGGAGCATTATTGGTCAGGATGTTCAGCAAGCCATTCTAAATGTTTTCCATTCTAGAGTTATTCCAGATGAGTGGAAGAGGACCTTTGTTACCTTAGTGCCAAAGCGTCCTGATGCCTCCTTGCCTCTTCACTATAGGCCCATTAGTCTATGTTCCACCTTATATAAAGTCTGTTCCCGTCTTTTGGCAAATCGGATGCGGACTGTTATTCCTCGTATTATCTCTGTGGAGCAGGGTGCGTTTATTCGAGGTCAAAGTATTTCGGATAATGTTCTTATTGCTCAGGAGTTTATGTCTGATCTTCACCGAGCGACTGGTCCGCACAGTCTTATGGCTGTTAAGCTCGATATGGAGCGAGCTTATGATAGACTAAGTTGGGATTTTCTGAATAGGACCCTTGTGGAGTTTGGGTTCAATGGGCAGTTCATAGACTGGATTATGGCTTGCATTTATAGACCTACTTTCTCTCTTATTATAAATGGCTATCCGACGGACTTTTTCTATTCCACTGTGGGGTTACGGCAAGGATGTCCGCTCTCTCCATTATTGTTCATTATGGAAGTTGATGATTTATCGCGTGCGCTCCGCCAGGCACAGCTCGATAATCGGATTACCCCCTTTTTTGCGGGACTGGACGGGCCTGCGGTCTCCCATCTCCTTTTCGCCGATGATTGCATCTTTCTGGGGAAGGCTACTGCCCGGAATGCCAGTTCTTATGCTACTATTCTCCAGGAGTATTGCAGAGCATCTGGGCAGAAGGTTAATCTTCAAAAATCTATGGTTTGTCTCAGCCCCAAGATCTCCAGATCAAAGAAAGAGGCTATTCTTCAGACTTTTGGCATTTATACCCAGGCTGATCGCCTTATGTATCTGGGAGTTCCTATCACTGGTAGGCGGCCTCGTTGCTCGGATTTCAGTGTGATTGAGCGTCGGGTTCGGGACCGTATTGATGGGTGGCAGGCTACTGGGTTATCGATGATGGCTCGGATTACACTCATTCGATCGGTCCTTACGTCTCTCCCCCTCCATCTTTTAGCAAATGCTGTTATCCCGATTTCATGCTTAAGAAGGATTGAGAGGTGTATCAGAGACTTTCTTTGGGATTCGAGGCAAGATAGTCGAGGTATGCATCTATTGGCCTGGGACACTATCTGTAAGCCTATCTCTGAGGGAGGCCTGGGCATTCAGTCTTTAGTGGTAGGAAGGAGGTTTTGTTGGCTAGACATGCCTCCCGTTTTCCCTCGACCCGCATTGTTTTTGGAGTTCTGTGATGAGAGCGAGATATGGTGAGTGGCCTCAGGATATGCTTCTTCTTTTCCCAGGACCTACTCTTTCTTTTGGAAGGAGGTCAGTGGGCGTCTGCCAGCTATCAGGAATAATATCTCATGGATGATTGGTAATGGAACTGGGGTGAATATTGTTCATGACTTATGGCTTTCTGATCTTCCTTTTGAGAAGTGGCCTACTTTCATCAGTTCAGAGGTCACCAGTCAAATGAGAGTCTCTGATCTGATTTCCCAGGACCTTTGCTCTTGGTGCATTACTACGGTGATGCGGTTTTTTGGTGTGGAACTTGCACGCCGGATTTTATCTATCCCTCTAGTTGATAGTAGGATTGAGGATACCAGATTATGGAGGAGATCTTGTTTTGCGAGGGCTCCGTCCAGGGATCTTTTGCCTATCTTTAGGCCTCAGTCTCTGGGATCGCGAGGAACCGCTTGGATCTGGAAGCTCCCAATCCACCCTCGGCTGCAGCTCTTTCTCTGGAAGCTTGAGTGGAATTGTCTCCCTACCTGTTTCTTGCTTTCTGGTAGAGGTGTGGATATTCAGCCTATATGCCCATTGTGTGGACAGGCGGACGAAACTATTGATCATGCCATCTTTCAGTGTTTTAGAGCTAGACATATTTGGAGGATTGTGGGTTATCAGATCTGTGAGGATGTTTCCAGTTCGCCGCGGTCCTCTTTCCTCAGTGATATCAGAAGGAATAACCAGCAGCGGGGTACAGTCTGGGCTGCTACAGCTTACCAGATTTGGTTATCTCGCAATCAGATGGTCTTCACTGATGACTTCGTTCCCCCTCAGCGGACTGCTCGGATAGCTATATCCTTCTACTCTGCCTTCTCTCGTGCTGCTCATGATTTTGATATATCTGGTCACTGGGGTTCCCCTGCTACTTCGGTAGCGAACCGGCAGACGATTTTTATTTCTTAGGAGCCCCCCCCACCAGGGTATATTAAAATCAACTTTGATGGGAGTGTTCGGGGAAGACTCGCTGGTTCTGCTTTTATTATTAGAGGTGCTGACGGTGGTATGTTGGCGGCTGGAGGTTTTGGTCTCCTTGATTCCTCTGTTCCTATGGCCGAGCTGTATGCGGCGTGGGCCGGGATTTCTTTTGCGGTTCGATCCCTTCATGCTCAGAGTCTCTTTATTGAGGGGGACTCTCTTACGGTCATTCGTTGGCTTCGACAGGAAGGTAGTGATCTCCCTCCGACTAATCCTCTTCTTCTGGATATCTCGTCTCTTTTGAGGGGGGTCACCTTCTATCAGATTCGGCATGTCTATCGCGAGGCCAACATGGTAGCTGATTGGATTGCGGGTGTTGCGGCCCTTTTTTCTGGTTTTTGGATATGGAAACAGGGGGACTCCTGCCCCATTGTACTTAAACAGCTTTTATTTTCTGAGATATCTGGGCTGACTCACGCTAGACTGGTGTGATCGCCCGTTTTTCTCAAAAAAAAAAAAAAGCGACATTTTGATTGCAGAGCACGGGTTACTGTCTCCCAAGAATATACAGCCGAAGATCTAACAAAAAGAATCATAGAAGACTTTTTCAAGGAAAATGATGACATTCGTCCACCCAACATTGACACACTACCTGGGGACAGACTGGCGGAGACACTTCACGGTTATTTGCAACAGAAGAGGTATCTTCTTGTCCTAGATGACGTGTGGCACGCAAATCGTTGGTATGAAGAAATAAGTCCAATGCTGGTAGATTGTAAATGTGGAAGCAGAATTGTCCTAACAACTCGGCATCAGCATGTAGCACACATAGCAGTTGCAGGCCGTGTTCTCGAACTACAGCCTCTGCAAGAGGACGACTCATGGGTTCTCTTCTGTAACAAAGCATTCCAGAAATATCCGGACAAAAGTTGCCCTCCAGATATTGAGCACTGGGCGAGAAAGATCCTGGAGAGGTGCCACTGCTTACCTCTTGCTATTGTGGCCGCAGGCAGCGCACTGTCATATCGAGAGAGGGAAGAATTGGAATGGAGGGAATTCTATGAGGGCTTCAATTGGGAAGACTCTGACATGCCGATGTCCGAAAGGGTGAAAAATATATTGCATCTCAGTTTCAAAGATCTCCCTTATCATCTACGAAGCTGCTTCCTATACTGTAGCATGTTTCCAGAGGATCATCTCATAAGGAGGAAGAAGCTAATCCGGTTATGGGTTGCAGAAGGTTTTGTTCAGAAAAGGAAAGGAATATCAGAAGAACAGGAGGCAGAGAGAAACCTCAATGAGCTTATTTATCGATGTATGCTTCAAGTCGTGGAAAAGAATGTATTTGGTAGAGTGAAGTTATGTCGAATGCATGATCTTGTGAGAGAGTTAACTTTGACAATATCTAAACAAGAATACTTCGGCATGGTTTATAATGATGATGAAGCCGAATTGATTGGCAAAGCTCGTCGCATATCAATTCAAAAGGACATCAATGATTCACAACCACTGAGAGGTATGTCCAATGTTCGCTCTCTCTTCATGTTTGACATGACTAGTTTCTCTTGGAAGTCATTGACTACAATGGAAAGTAGCTTTAGGCTTTTGAGGGTTTTGGATCTAGAAGGTGCTCCCATTGAGGCTGTTCCAGACGAAGTGACCAGTTTATTCAACTTACATTACCTGGGTTTGAGGAGAACCTTGGTGAAGAAGCTTCCTAGATCCTTGGGAAGGCTGCGAAAGCTACAAACCTTAGATCTATATGACAGTATTATTGAGGAGCTGCCCGATGGGATTACTCAACTCAGGAATCTGCGGCATTTAATTGCGCAAAGTAGATATCCAGATTTTCCTGTGCTGGGTAGTTGTCCTTGTGTTAAAGCACCCAAAGGGCTATGGAATTTGAAGAACTTGCAGAGTCTGCATTCAGTTGAAGCAGATGAAGACATGGTCCGACACATGGGCAATCTCACACAACTGAGATCCTTGACAATAAGCACAGAAAGAGGCAAGCATTCAGTGGAGCTCTGTTCCTCCATATCAAAGATGAGCCACCTGGTCACCCTGGCCATTATAGGCAGCGACGAAGGAGAGTCACTGCGGTTGGAAAATCTAAAGCCACCAGGGTTCCTCTACAGGAAGCTTTATTTAGAAGGACGACTAGAACATGGTGTGCTTCCTCACTGGTTGGGATCTCTGACTGACCTTCGGAAGTTGAATTTGCATTGGTCCAACTTGAGAGAAGACCCACTGCGTTTGCTGGGTGCGCTGCCTAATTTGGCCGCACTATGGATAAGCGAGGCGTACGAGGGGCAGGAGATGTGCTTCCATGCAGGAGACTTTCCTAAACTCAAGTACTTCTTATTGGCTGGATCGAACCAGCTCGATTCGATAATCATGGAGGAAGGGGCATTGCCAAACCTGTCTGAATTGTGCCTAAAGTTCTGCAGAGGAATGAAGCTGCTACCTCAGGGTATTGAACATCTAACAAGCCTCCAAGCCTTGTACTTGGTGCAGATGCCAGAGGAGTTCATAGAGAGAATACGTGGAGGAAGTGGGAACGTGGAGGAGCGACAGAAGGTTCAACACATCCCCCTAATTAGGCATACATGGTCGAATGGAGACGAGTGGAGAGAAGAAACTCTATCCTGAAGCACTCTTTCTGAAAGGTTAGTATTTTATTCAGCTCTTATTTTCCTCTGTTAAGTCATGCCTTTCACTCGAGCATTTTATTTTTCTATTTTTCATGTAAATTCCATCAAAATTGTTATCTTTCTCAACATCAGTTGTCAAGGCCCTGTTGCTCCAGTAGTTCATATTGAAGCCCTGTTTTGAGTGCAAAGATGATCATGCACGATAATCTAAAGATTCTACTTCTCTTTCTTTTAATGAAAATAATTAAAGATTCTATTTCATCTTCAAAACATGAGTGGCTAGTTGGCCATGGATCTTAATTTGATGACAACAATTATTGTTCTAAAGCGTGAGGTTGTAAAATGTGTGACAATTTCTCTCTGCATTTAAATAACAAGTAACTTATGTTGATTTTAATTAATTTTTATGGGAAAAAAATTTTCTCATTTTTTCATAAAAAAAGAGATTTATGAGAATTTTTTACTGGTAATTTTCGAAGCATCGTACTTGATCGCTGGCTTGCAGTTTGATGTTTTGCTGTCCCAATTTTTTTATATCCAACAAACTTCCTTGATTAGAAAAGTCACAAAATATGAAGCAAAAATTCATAATTTTGCTACAAGTTAGCCGCCAAGTCTTAAATTCTTTGTTTATTCTTTGCTAGATTTAAACTAAGGTTGATGCATCTCAGGGCAATTACCATGCCATCTTGAGGAGTTCACCAATCAAGCTAATTCGGTCATCATTGCAAGGGGATTTGAGCATTCCTAAATGCTGCATGCATCTCCAAAAATTCATCGATCAAGATCTCTATTGCCATGTGTGAGTGTGCATGTATATCTATATGCTACTTGTGTATGCACATGTATGTGTGATATAAATTAAAATGATATACTGCTTGTGTGAGATTTTCAATAAGGTTGCAACGTGCTTGTGTGCTAGAAAGTAAAATAATATGACACATTAATTGTACTTGTGTGACAATGCCAATGATGTTGTATTTACATGGACATTACTGTTGGGATGTTGTAATGTTATTATTAAAAGCATCTAATTGTGCTTTCAGTAAAAATGGAGTTGTCATTTTCAATTTAAGCATTTTATATGTTAATTTAAATCCATACTCAATTGATTATATTTGAATTCAAGAGGCAACATACCTATTCATATTCTATCTTTTCCTGCAACTGTTTTTTTTTTTTTTTTTGCTTTTATTTTCATTTTTTATATGCTGTGATACTATTTGTGGGATTTAATCAAGTATTGCATGTTTACACTATAAAAAATTGTTATTTATTGATGGTTAAAATCTACCCGTAAAACTTAAGAATCTACCTGTATGGAATTTTTCAGGCTATATCAAATGTTAGAAAATTCATTAGTATAAGAGGCTTCAATATAGAGATTTTACTAAAGATTTTTTCCTTCATTGGTATAGTTTTAATGAACTATGTTGATGGTTCCAAATATCATTAGTATAAGTTATTGATGGATAAAACTATCAAAGTAGGTCATGAGCTTGATTTTTTGCTTATACTTTTAGCAACGGTTACAATCATTATTATAATATTATATCTATTTTAACGAATTGATGCATTAGTAAAGGCTTATAGGTTTTATAGCTATAGCGATAGTTTTCATAAATCAATATATATATATATATATATATATATATATATATATATATATATATCATTAAGATTTCAAAATATAATTTTTCTTGATTAGTGATGAAGTAATAATTTTACTTCAACTTAAAATATAAACAAACTATATATAAAGAAAATATTTTTATTAACTTATAATGAATACTTTAATATCTAGGACATAAAAATAGTTTAATCTACTAAATATAAAGATGATAATCCATTACATCTTAAAAGAAATATATAAATAAATTAAAAAATATCTTCAGCCTTCGCTCTCAACCTTTTTCTTACACATATTAAGACTCAACAGCGATTACCCATACTCTTAACTTCATATATTATACATGTATGCACATTAATAAGTATGATTAATATATGACATGTCAAAATAAATTGAGACAAAAATTAAAAGAAAAAATAGAGTAAAAATAATTACCTCAAATTTAATTATGAATTGTATCAACATGATGAGTAAAATTTGATTCCTCTAGTTTTTTTTTTTTTTAAAACTTCTTCTAAGTGGATGATTAGGTCAACGAAAAGAAATATAGTTATTAGAGTGTGGAAGGCTGCGTGAAAAATAAATTATGGGAAGATTTAGTGGCATAAAATCACTTAATCTATTCTAAAATGCCTTTCAAATCACCAATTACGGTTTACCAAGTTCAGAACTTACTTCAGTTGTTTCAAGTTGCTCATAATTATGAGGTTGGAAGCAAAAATGTGGTTGGCCAAAAATAGACAAGAGTACCATCCAATAGGTAGATTAAAATATTCTAAAAATATTCTACAATCAACTGAGAGGCAGTTGAATTAGAGCCATTGAATGTTATAAAGATGTAAGCTAATTCTACAGAAACTATTTTCCATGAAGACTTAGCCTAATTTTAACTTTTATTTTAGGTTTTTCACACTCAGAAGTTTGAAAAGGCCCAACCTACAGGAACATTATAAACCCAGCAAGCTGTGGCTCCCAAACTAATCACCAGAATATGTCCAAAAGAAATATGTAACTCAAGTTAAGTCTAAGCATTATATCAAGAGAAAACATTGTGGTAGGAGAAATCTATCATGGGATTACAATGTATAAAAATAGATCTATTGATCTGATGTACAAACAATATGTGGAACCTATGTTAATGCTTGAACATAGCGAGATAATCAACATATCAATGCTTTCTTTCTAAAGTTTGCACCATAGCAAAATTTGGATCAACGTTTTGGCATTGTTCATCTTAATCAAACAACCATAATCTGGAGCTATGATATTACTATTTATTCTTTTCATATCAAGAATAATTTCTTCTTAGTTGATCTAAGTCTACCATGATCTTGAACCAATCTCTCATGGATCACAAAGCATAAATTTATTTCTAAAGATCTAGTCCAATAGTATTAGTTGACATAACTGGTTAACTTTTGTGAGTCGTTGATATGGCCTCTTGGTACGTGTTAAAATTTTCATGGATTGGAATCTATGATTATAAGCCCAGGTACACTAGCATTGAACCTTTTCTTTCCAAGAATAGCAAAACAAATGCTAAACATAAGGATATAATTTTAATTCATAAAGTGAAGTTTCATTTCGGATGAAATTTTTTTTTTATAGAGATAAAGATGAAGGTTATTTTTAGCTTTATTGACGGTAACAGAAAAAAATAAATAAATAGAGTCCTATCCCATTCATCCCATTTCTGCATTCTTTATAAATATTTTATATATTTTGATACATATAAAATTATTTCCATAAATTTTAGCGAAAGTTTATAAATACCGGAGGTG
The DNA here is from genome assembly GCA_900491605.1 of Calamus simplicifolius. NCBI lineage: Eukaryota > Viridiplantae > Streptophyta > Magnoliopsida > Arecales > Arecaceae > Calamus > Calamus simplicifolius. The sequence goes on along the minus strand of UESW01003880.1, from coordinate 374,421 downwards.
GAACGTGAGGAGCGGGATTGAAATTTATCATTTACTATGAATATGGGATGAAAGATTCTCCGTTTACGGAGTTAGGACGGAAAAGCATGGCCAGCGGGGCCCCTCCAAACTTAACGGCAATAAATGTCGAGAATATAAAAAGGCAAGGCTGTTAGACCCTCGTCCTCCACCTTCCTTCAATTGGACGCTTTTTAGTTATCAACCGACTCCATAAAATTCCAGAGCAATCACTCCTCCCTTCGTCCCCTCTGTCGGTTTCGTGTACTTTGGGGCAAAAATAAACCAACCGGAAAGGACCTTTCTTCTTTCTAACCCGCCCTCCCCCCAACCAACGGCACCAAAAGGACGGTTCGGACAAGATTTATCCCGGAATCAACGGCTGTGACTGAAATGGAACGGTCCCAGGACTTACCTGGGTTCATGGAGAAATCGTTGCTGAGGATGCCGGAGAAGACCTCCTCCTTGCTCATGTACTTCGTGGATCCACGCCGGGTCGTCGATCTCTCCAAACACGATTCGACGCTTTGGCACCACCCTCCTCCCTGCATCAGAGACGAATTCCATCAGATCAGACGGTTCGGCTCGACGTACCTCGTAGAGATTTCTGACCCGTCCGATTTCGATCCAACGGCGTTGATCGAGTATCTCCTCACCTCGAACTGGAGGAGCCAGTTGCGGGCGCCGGCGCCGGATCCTTCGTGGAGGTGGTATGCAGGGGAGCTCCCATCCAGACAAACTGCAAAGATTAATAACATGAAAACTAAGTAAATAATAATAAAAGGAAGACGAATCAAATCATGCGGCCAACGTCAGAGAATGAGATTATAAACGAATAATAAAATAGTTGCTTTATATTAAGGTAGTGGAGTTGCCTGCCCCCGAGGCCTTTGCATTTGGGACGATGGTCATGCCAACTAGAAGTCTCCCTTCCCTTGATTCCAGAGAGTGGATGCTCCACCATGGACCAAGTCCCACCAAAAACACCATCAACACGGCAGAGAAACCGGCTCTTACCATTTTGAAAAGAACTTCCACGCAAGAGTCCGGAACTGGAAGATGAGTAGAGAGAAGATGGTGATGGAAGAGGTCAAAGATTTAGCAAAAATAAAGAGATGAAGTGGTGGTGATTTGAGAGGAAAATTCGGACTTTCTAAGCTGGTTGTGGTAAGCAAGGCAATTCAATTGTAGATAAATGGAAGGGGTGGCCAGGTGAAAAGAATATGAGAAAAAAAAAAGAAGAAAAAAAATGAATGGTCGAATCAGTAACTGTGATTCAGTCAGTAATTCAGAGCAAAAAAAAAAATTTAAATACTTCTGATGCAGTAAGAGCAGCGAATCCGGAAATTAGTAAATTGAGTAGCTAAAAGAAGGAATAAAATTCGGAATTATTAATGAAAACCCGAAACAAAAGAACCGAAATGGTTTTCGGTTTCGGTAAATTTGGAGCAGAGAGAGAGAGAGAGAGAGGAAGGCGGCCAGGAGCGAGGAAGGGCGAAGCGAAGGCTCAAAGCTGGGAGGAATGGATTTCATAGAGCGATCTGGTCTCTGGTGCGTTTTTATCGGATTCGGGTTTATTTTCGTTCGCGGACTTGCTCCGCGACGTAAACAAAATAAAAAATTATTAAAAAAAAAAAAAATATGAGTGACTGAGATGTGAAGCCGGTTTGCTTTAGGATTCGTGCATAAAACATGGCGGCCCTGAGCAGGTCATGCGCATATTTTGAATATAAACTGTGAATGTACATCATATTTGAAAAATAACTCTATCTGATCATATTATAATAATTGAATATGAGTTTAATGAAAATTCATTGATTTTATTAGATAGCTGGAATTCTACAAATAGGATCCACTACCTTAGTGGATCAAACTATTGACTTTTTACCAGTTTAAGTTAAAAGTAAAAAAAAAAAAAAAAAAAGTAACGAACCCACGCGAGCATTAGGGATGCGCTGGGAAAACGCTCGCCAGCGAGCGTTTTCGACAATTCCGATCGGTCGGAAACATTCCGTGACCAACGTTTGGTCACAAGAAAAAACGGTCATATATATATATATATATATATATATATATATATATATATATATATATATATATATGGATAGGCTAAAGAAAAAAAAATTCAAATCCAAAAAGTTTTATCATATTATTTTAGATTGTTGCAAGAGCTTGGAATCTTTATCTCAACAAGCTACTGGTGAAAGGTTTTTTATTTAATTATTTTTATTGTTATATTTTTTCTTTAGGTATCTAAAGTTTCATTGGGTTATTGTTATATTTTTTCTTTGGGCATTTGACGTTTCATTGGGTTTGCACCTCTACGCAATCGTACTCATGATAGGAGGATCGGATCGAACCGGGTGTTGTACCTTGGGGACAAATCGACAACAACCACATGATGAAAAAAAACTTGTCCTTAAGGCAGTGTCTAACATGCCTCGACCAGTTAGATTCTTTTTATATTTAGTTTAATTTTTAAATTTAAATTTTAGATTAATTTTCTAGCATTTTCTAGAAAAATTTTTGCAAAATCAAAAATAATTTTCTAACAGCTAAGGACAAATTTTTCTATCATTAGAAAGTGCTAGATTTTATTATAAGTAATTAAAAAAATTCTTACTTTTGAATCTGTGCAGAAGCCTTAGAATTTATTTTTAAAAAAAGTGTTTTGAATTTAAAATTTAAAATTCAAAATTAAAATTTGAAATTAAAATTTTGAAATTTAAAATAAAAAAATTGAAACTCAAATTCAAAATTGAATTATTTGAGTTAATTCTTGCTTACTTGTTATATTATTATTGCAAGTAGTTTCTAAATTTAATTCTTTTGAATTTAAATTTAAAATCTATAAATATCTAAAAAATAACTAATTTAAAAAATTTAAATTATAAGGCTAAACCTTCATTTTTTTGGTTGTGCAGAACGAATTAAGCAACCAACTTACTCAAAATGGGTCCAACTTACTCAAAATGGGTTCTAATGATCTTAGTACAATCAAACCTGAAAAATTTAATGAATCATTTTTTAGTAGGTGGCAAAGCCAAGTGAAATACTTGCTTACCACTTTAGGCCTATTTTCTGCCATAGAATTACCAGATCCCAAATCCAATACTCAACAAGGTTCTTCTAGTATAGTTGATACTTTCTCTTCATCAACATCAAAAACACCCAAGAAATAGATTTTCATTATAGACATAGAATTTTAAGTGCTCTATCTAATAATCTTTATGATGTCTACCTTCCCACTAAAACTGCTAAGGAACTTTGGGATGCCCTTGAGGTTGAATATGGGATGGATGATGCAAGTCTAAATCGATTTACGATCTCAAAATTTTGAAAGTATATAATGATAGATTCCAAACCTATTAATATTCAAATTCATGAATTTCAAGATTTTCTTAGAAAGTCTGAGTTGACGAGCTGTAGCTTTTCTAAAAATTATAAGGTCCAAGCCTTAGTAGATGCCCTTCCATCATCTTAGTCATCTTTTACTCGAGAGCTAAGCCATAAGCAAGGTAGTTGACCCTAACAGAAGTGATTAACTCTACTAGGATTGAAGAAGAACACCGGCTTAAGCTCAATCAAAATCAAAAGACCGATCTTGGACCTAAAATTCATCTGACCGAGTCAAATCCAACTCCAAATCAATTCAAACCTAGGGGAAATAATTTTAAGAAGAAGAAATTTCAATCTAGATCCAACCAATCATACAAACCTCCTCAGAACCGATCAAATCAGAACTGATCGAATTAAAAGTCAAAAAATTATAAAGGCATATTTTGTTTTGTGTGCGGAAGGACAAATCATGTGGCGAAGGACTGCTACCACCGAAAGACTGAACCATTGAAGAAATCATCTAAACCACAAGTTAACGTGGTTGAGAGTGGTGCTGAGCCTTCTTTCAGGTCGGTAAATTCAAAATTCTTAATTAACTCAACCCAATCTTCTTATGATTGGTGGCTTGATTCAGGAGCTAATGTTCATGTTTGTTTTGATCGCTCCTGGTTCTCCACCTTTCAGGAATCAAGTGGAGGTGTGACACTTGGGAATAATTCTTCAGCACAAGTGCTTGGAAAAGGTCAAGTGGATCTAAAGATGACATCTGGGAAGATCATGGTCCTTCACGAAATGCTGTTAGTTCCTAGTGTTAGAAGAAACTTGATTAGTGGATCCCTCCTTATATCTAGAGGATATAAAATTGTTTTAGAGTCAAATAAAGTTGTAATTACTCGTAATAATGAGTTTGTTGGTAAAGGCTTTGTTTGTGAAGGTGTTTTTAAATTAAATGTATCCTCTAAGTTATCAAATAAAAGTTCATTTCTTTTTAATGTTAAATCTTCAAATGTTTGGCATAGTAGACTTGGTCATGTGAATTTTGATCATATTCATTACAAGACAAATCTTAATCTAATTCCTAAAGTTCATATTGATAGAAAGTTCAAATGTGAGATTTGTATTCAAGCCAAGATGCTAAGAAAACCTTTTAAATCAATAAATAGGAGTTCAACACTTCTTGAATTAGTCCATAGCGACGTATGTGACTTTACCAACACTACAAGAAAATACAGAAATAGCGACGCCAATTTAGCGACGCATTTTTGCGTCCCTAAATTGCGACCAAATTGGGACAACTCAACGAGAAAAATAAATAGCGATGCCAATAGTGACGCAAAAAAATGCGTCGCTAAATAGCAATGCATTAGCGATGCAAAAACCAAAAAATTAAAAAAAAAATCGTCAATAAAGCGACGCAATGTTGCGTCGCTATTTAGCGACGCATATGCCAAAAAAATTTTAAAATTTTTAATTTTTAATTTAGCGACGCAATAATGCATCGCTATATTGCGACACAATATTTGCATCGCTAAATAGCGATGCAAAAATCCAGAAAATTAAAAAAAATTATTAATATAGCGACGCAATAATTTAGCGATGCATATGCCAAAAAAATAAAAAAATTAATTTTAAATTTAGCGACGCAATAATGCGTCGCTATATTGCGACGCAATATTTGCGTCATTAAATAGCGACGCATTAGCGATGCAAAATCCAAAAAATTAAAAAAAATCATTAATATAGTGACGCAATGATTGTGTCGCTATTTAGCAATGCATTAGCGACGCATATGCCAGAAAAAAATTTAATTTTTAATTTAGCGATGCAATAATGCGTTGCTATATTGCGACGCAATATTTGCGTCGCTAAATAGCGACGCATTAGCGATGCAAAAACCCAAAAAATTAAAAAAATTGTTAATATAGCGATGCAATATGCCAAAAAAAATTAAAAAAATTAAATTTTTAATTTAGCGATGCAATAATGTGTTGCTATATTGCGACGCAATATTTGCGTCGCTAAATAGCGACGCATTAGCAACGCAAAAATCCAAAAATTTAAAAAAAATCGTTAATATAGCGACGCAATAATTGCATCGCTATTTAGCGAGCGATGCATATGCCAAAAAAATAAAAAAAATTAATTTTTAATTTAGCAACGCAATAATAGTCGCTATATTGTGACGCAATATTTGCGTCGCTAAATAGCGACGCATTGGCGACGCAAAAACCCAAAAAATTAAAAAAAAATCGTTAATATAGCGACGCAAACATTGCATCGCTAAATAGCGATGCATATGCCAAAAAAAAATTTAATTTTTAATTTAGCACGTAATAATGCGTCGCTATTTAGCGACGCATATATCCAACCGTCAGATCGTCACTGATCGGATTGATCGCAATGGTTCGATCGATCATCGCCGATCGGGATCATGGCTTGGATCGATCGCAACCGTCGGATATCGTCGCCGATCAGATGGATCGCAATGGCCGGATCGATCATCGCCGATCGGGATCATGGCTTGGATTGATTGCAACCGTCGAATCATCGCCGATCAGATGGATCGCAACGGTCCGATCGATTATCGCCGATCAGGATCATGGATTGGATCGATCGCAACCATCGGATATCATCGCCGATCGAATGGATCGCAACCGTCGGATCGATAATTGCTGATCGGGACAATGGCTTGGATCGATCGCAACCATCGGATCGTCGCCGATCGGATGGATTGCAACGGTCTGATCGATCATCGCCGATCAGGATCATGGCTTGGATCGATCGCAACCGTCGGATCATCGCCGATCGGATGGATTGCAATAGTCTGATGATCATCGCCGATCAGGATCATGGCTTGGATCGATCGCAACTGTCGAATATCATCGCCGATCGGATGGATCACAACCGTCGGATCGTCGCTGATCGAATGGATTGCAATGGTCCGATTGATCATCGCCGATCGGGATCATAGCTTGGATCGATCACAATTGTCGGATATCATCACCGATCGAATGGATCACAACCGTCGGATTGATCATCGCCGATTGGGATCATGTCTTGGATCGATTGCAACCGTTAGATCATCGCCGATCGGATGGATTGCAACAGTCCGATCGATCATTGCCTATCGAAATCATGGCTTTGATCGATGCAACAATCGATTGTCACCGATCGGATGGATTGAAATGGTTTGATCGATCATCGCCGATCGAGATCATGGCATGGATCGATCGCAACCATCGAATCATTGCCGATCAGATGGATCGCGACTGTCCGATCGATCATCGCCGATCGGGATCATGGCTTGAATCGATCGCAACCGTCGGATATCATCGCCGATCGGATGAATTGCAACCGTTGGATCGATCATCGCCGATCGGGATCATGGCTTGGATGATCGATCGAGCTGTCGCAATCCATCCGTTCGACGATGATCCGACGGTTGTGATCGATCAAGCCATGATCCTGATCGGCGAAGATCAATCAGACTGTTGCAATCTATCCGTTCGGCGACGATCCGACGGTTGCGATCGATCCAAGCCATGATCCTGATCGGCGATGATCGATTGGACCATTGTAATCCATCCGATTGGCAACGATCCGACGGTTGCAATCGATCCAAGCCATGATCCCGATCGGCGATGATCGATCCGACGGTTGCGATTCATCCGATCGGCGATGATATCCGACGGTTGTGATCGATCCAAGCCATGATCCTGATCGGCGATGATCGATCGGACCATTGCGATCCATCCGATCGGAGATGATCTGACGGTTGCGATCGATCGAAGCCATGATCTCAATCGACGATGATCGATCCGACGGTTGTGATCCATCCGATTAGCGACGATATCCAATGGTTGTGATCGATCCAAGCCATGATCCCGATTGGCGATGATCGATCGGACCGTTGCGATCAATCTGATCAGCGATGATCCAACGGTTGGATATATGCCGTCGCTAAATAGCGATGCATTATTACGTCGCTAAATTAAAAATTAAATTTTTTTTTTTTTTTTGGCATACGCGTTGCTAATGTGTCGCTATTTAGCGACGCAATCATTGCGTCGCTATATTAACAATTTTTTTTTAATTTTCTGGGTTTTTGCATTGCTAATGCATCGCTATTTAGCGACGCAAATATTGCATCGCAATATAGTGACGCATTATTGCGTCGCTAAATTAAAATTAATTTTTTTATTTTTTCGGCATATGCGTCGTTAAATAGCGATGCAATCATTGCGTCGCAATATTACTAAATTTTTTAAAATTTTCTAGGTTTTTGTGTCACTAATGCATCACTATTTAGCGACGCAAAAATTAAAATTAATTTTTTTTATTTTTATTGGCATATGCGTCGCTAAATAGCGATGCAATCATTGCATCGTTATATTAACATTTTTTAATTTTCTAGATTTTTGCATCGCTATTTAGCGCCGCAAATATGTATCGCAATATAGCGATGCATTATTGCATCACTAAATTAAAAATTAATTTTTTTTATTTTTTGGCATATGCGTCACTAATGCATCGCTAAATAGCGATGCAATGATTGCATCGCTTTATTGACAATTTTTTTTTAATTTTCTGGGTTTTTGCGTCGCTAATGCGTCGCTATTTAGCAACGCAAATATTGTGTCGCAATATAGCGACGCATTATTGCATCCCTAAATTTAAAATTAAATTTTTTTAATTTTTTTGGCATATGCATCGCTATATTGATAATTTTTTAAATTTTCTGGTTTTTTGCGTCGCTAATGCGTTGCTATTTAGCGACGCATTTTTTTGTGTCGCTATTTATTTTTCTCGATGAGTTGTCGCAATTTAGGATGCAAAAAATGCATCGCTAAATTGGCATTACTATTTCTGTATTTTCTTGTAGTGAACCCTAAAACTAAACACTAAACCCTAAAAACCCTAAACCCTAAACCCAACACCCTAAACCCTAAAGTGGCGCCTAACCACGCCTTGGCGGGAAATTTGTGACGCACTAAAATGTGTTGCTGTATAGCGACGCAATTCAGTGCATCGTTGTATAGCGACGCAACATTGCATCGCTAAAAATTATAAATTTATAATTATATTTTATTTTTATTTAGTAATTATTATAGTTTATTATATATAATATTATATAGTGACATGCATCGCTAATTAGTCACTAAATAGCGAAGCAACTAATTGCTTCGCAGAATTAATGATTTTTTTTATTTTTAAATTTTTAAATTTTTTGATTTTTTAATAAATGAAATTTTTAACTAACGAATTTCTAAATTTTGATCCGACGGTTTGCATCGATCTAAGCCATGATCCCGATCGGCGATGATCGATCAGATCGTTGCGATCCATCCGATCGGCGACGATCCGATGGTTGCGATCGATCCAAGCCATGATCCCGATCGGCGATTATCGATCGGACCGTTGCAATCCATCCAGATTGGCAACGATCCGATGGTTGCGATAGATCCAAGCCATGATCTCGATCGGCGATGATCGATCGGACCATTGAGATCCATCCGATCGATGACGATCCGACGGTTGCGATCGATCCAAGCCATGATCCTGATCAGCGATGATCGATCAGATCGTTGCGATCCATCTGATCGGCGACGATCCGACGATTGCGATCGATCCAAGCCATGATTCCGATCGGCGATAATTGATCCGATGGTTGCAATCCATCCGATCGACATCGATATCCGACGGTTGCGATCGATCCAAGCCATGATCCCAATCATCGATGATCGATCGGACCGTTTCAATCCATCCGATCGGCGTCGATATCCGACGGTTGGGATCAATTCAAGCCATGATCTCGATCGGCGATGATCGATCGGACCGTTGCGATCCATCCGATCGGCGATGATCTGACGGTTGCCATTGATCCGAGCCATGATCCCGATCAGCGATGATCGATCCGATTGTTGCGATCCATCCAATCGATGACAATCCGACGGTTTGCGATCGATCCAAGCCATGATCATGATTGGCGATGATCCATCGGAAATCCATTCCGATCGGCGATGATCCGACGGTTGCGATCGATCCAAGCCATTATCCCGATCGACGATGATCGATCGGACCGTTGCAGTCCATCCGAACTATGACGATCCAATGGTTGCGATCGATCCAAGCCATAATCCCGATCGGCGATGATCGATCGGACCATTGCAATCCAACCGATCGGCAACGATCCGACAGTTGCAATCGATCCAAGCCATGATTCTAATCGGCGACGATCCGATGGTTGCGATCGATCCAAGCCATGATTCCAATCAGCGATGATCGATCTGATGGTTGCGATCCATTCGATCGGCATCGATACCCAACGTTTGCGATCGATACAGGCCATGATACCGATCGCAATGATCGATCGGACCGTTGCGATCCATCCGATCGGCAACGATCCGACGGTTGCGATCGATCCAAGCCATGATCCCAATCAGCGATGATCGATCGGACTGTTACGATCCATCCGATCGGCGATGATCCGATGGTTGTGATCAATCCAAGCCATGATCCCAATCCGCGATGATCGATCCAACCATTGCGATCCATCCGATCGACGACGATCCCACGGTTGCGATCCATCCAAGCCATGATCCCGATCGGCGATGATCAATCCGACGGTTGCGATAGATCTGATTGGTGACAATATCCGACGGTTGCTATCGATCCAAGCCATGATCCCGATCGGTGATGATCGATTGGACCGTTGCAATCCATCCGATCGGCGATGATTCGACAATTGCGATCGATCCAAGCTATGATCTCGATCGACGACGATCCGACAGTTGTGATCGATCCAAGCCATGATCCTGATCAGCGATGATCGATCGGACCGTTGCAGTCCATTCAATCAGCGACGATCCGATGGTTGTGATCGATCCAAGCCATGATCCTGATCGGCGATGATCGATCGGACCGTTGCAGTCCATCCGATTAGCGATGATCCGATGGTTGCGATCGATCCAAGCCATGATCCGATCGACGATGATCGATCAGACCATTGCATTCCATCCGATCGGCGATGATCCAATGGTTGCGATCGATCCAAGCGAAGATCCCGATCGGCGATGATCGATCGGACCATTGCAATCCTTCCGATCGGCGACGATCCCACGGTTACGATCGATCTAAGCCATGATTTTGATCGACGATATCGATCGGACGGTTGCAATCCATCCGATCGGCGTCGATATCCGACGGTTGCGATCGATCCAGGCCATGATCTTGATCGGCGATGATCGATTGGACTATTGCGATCCATCCGATTAGCGACGATCCAATAGTTGCGATCGATCCAAGCCATGATCCAAATCAACGATGATCGATTGGACCATTGCGATCCATCCGATCGGCGACGATTCGATGGTTGCGATCGATCCAAGCCATGATCCCGATCGGCGATGATCGATCCGACCATTTCGATCCATCCAATCGGCGACGATCCGACGGTTGCGATCCATCCAAGCCATGATTCCGATCGGCGATGATCAATCCGACGGTTGCGATAGATCGATCGGCGATAATATCCGACGGTTGCTATCGATCCAAGCCATGATCCCGATCGGCGATGATCGATCGGACCGTTGCAATCCATCCGATCGGCGATGATTTGACAATTGCGATCGATCCAAGCTATGATCCCGATCGGCGACGATCCGACAGTTGTGATGATCCAAGCCATGATCCTGATCGGTGATGATTGATTGGACCATTGCAGTCCATTCGATCAGCGACGATCCGATGGTTGTGATCGATCCAAGCCATGATCCTGATCGGTGATGATCGATCGGACCGTTGCAGTCCATCCGATCAGCAATGATCCAATGGTTGCGATCAATCCAAGCCATGATCCCGATCGGCGATGATCGATCAGACCATTGCATTCCATCCGATCGGCGACGATCCGACAGTTGCGATCGATCTAAGCGAGATTCCGATCGGCGATGATCGATCGGACCATTGCAATCCTTCCGATCGGTGACGATCCCACGGTTACGATCGATCCAAGCCATGATTTCGATCGACGATGATCGATCAGACGATTGCAATCCATCCGATCGGCATCGATATCCGACGGTTGCGATTGATCCAGGCCATGATCTTGATCGGTGATGATCGATCGGACTATTGCGATCCATCCGATCAGCGAGATCCGATGATTCGATCGATCCAAGCCATGATCCAGATCAACGATGATCGATTGGGACCCATTGCGATCCATCCGATCGGCGACGATCCAACGGTTGCAATCGATCCAAGCCATGATCCCGATCGGCGATGATCGATCCGACCATTTCGATCCATCCGATCGGCGACAATCCGACGGTTGCGATCCATCCAAGCCATGATCCGATCGGCGATGATCGATCCGACGGTTGCGATCCATCTGATCGGTGACGATCTGATGGTTGCGATCGATCGAAGCCATGATCCGATCGACGATGATCGATCGGACCATTGCATTACATTCGATCGGCGACGATCCGATGGTTGCAATCGGTCCAAGCGATGATCCCGATTGGCAATGATCGATCGGACCATTACAATCCATACGATTGGCAATGATCCAATGGTTGCGATCGATTCAAGCCATGATTCCGATCGGCGATGATCTATCAGATAGTTGTGATCCGATCGTCGTCGATATCCGACAGTTGCAATCGATCCAAGCCATGATCCCGATCGGCGATGATTGATCGGACCATTTTGATCCATCCGATCGGCGATGATCGATGGTTGCGATCGATCCAAGTCATGATCCGGATCGGCGAATATCGATCGGACCGTTGCGATCCATCCGATCGGCGATGATCCGAAGGTTGCGATCGATCCAAGCCATGATCCCGATTCACGATGATCGATCCGACCGTTGCGATCCTTCCGATCGGCGTCAATCTGACGGTTGCGATCCATCCAAGCCAATGATCCCGATCGGCGATGATCGATCCGACAGTTGCAATCCATCGATCGGTGATGATATCCGATGGTTGCGATCGTTCCAAGCCATGATCCCGATCAGCGATGATCGATCGGACCGTTGCAATCCCTCCGATCGGCACGATCCGATGGTTGCGATCGATCCAAGCCATGATCCCGATCGTCGATG
>UESW01003880.1:316893-358568 GCA_900491605.1 Calamus simplicifolius | reverse complement strand
AAACCTAGGCTAGTCCTCTTGTTTCACGGCACAAGGAAGCCAAAAGCCCCTAGCCAAACCTAGGCTAGTCCTCTTGTTTAAATGGCACAAGGAAGCCAACAACAAACCAGGGTTCACTAACCCTTTTACAAGATAATCAGAGTATGTAAAGGAGAAGCTCCTACAATGAGCAAATATTCGGAAATACTTTACAACTTTTGAAGCAATAAACTCAGCAATAAATGAACTAGGTTGAAGCAGCTGAAGTCTTGAATGCTTGAAAAGCTTCAATGATTCGGACGACCTTTCGGAGCAAGGAATGAACTTGAATGCCCAGCAACCACTCAACAAATATGCAATGAAGGCTCTTTTCTTGGATTTTTCTCTCTTTGAAATGTCTTTTTCAAAAATCGTCTAGGTGTGCTTCTAATCCCAGCTATTTATAACCATCTAACAAGAATATATCCGTTAGATACATAAGAAATAAATGGAAATAATAACGGGAATAAAATATAACCGTTAAATATGTTTCCCTTAAGCATTGAATCCAGATCTCCATTTGAGGAATGAGCACCGTAAAAATTCAAAAATCAAAAGTTAAATATAGCTTGAAATAGTAATAGAGAAAGAGAGTAAGAAGAAAGAGCTCTCATAAAAGCTCAGGCGGTGGTTGACTGAAAAATAAATCCAAGTAGCTGAGGATATGAATGCCATCGTCCAAGAGTTAAGCAAGGGACCTCAGCTAGCTAATCAGTTAGCTAACCAGAGAGACCAAAAACAAATAGACGTCCATAGGTATCTCTTCAGTCAGCTAGAAGGTTGCTAGTTAGCTCTCCAGCTAACTCACATAAAAAGCAACGGCCAGCAGGGTAAAAAGCTGAATACTTGGTTAACTAGGCAGCTAACTAAGCAACGGTCAGTTAGCTCTTTAGTTAACTATCAGGGAAAAGCAACGACAAAGGAAAAGTTTCATGCATCCATAGTTAGCTCTCCAGCTAACTAAATTTGAATTCCTCTCGGCTGCAGGAGAAAAGTAAAACAGTTAGTTAGCTGAATAGCTAACTGAAGAATGGCCAGTTAGCTCACGAGCTAACTAGAAGCAAAAGCAACAGGTTGTCCAGCCAGCTTAGTTAGCTCACTAGCTAACTGAGCAAAAATCAGTTAGCTAGCAGTTAGCTCCAGGATGAAATAGTTAGCTAAGCAGTTAACTAAAAGGAATGTCAGCTAGATAGAAGGAGTTGCAGTTAGCTAACAAGACATCCAGTCAGCTAGCTAAAATTGGAGGGTGTTCGGCCAATGCAATGTGACGAGCGAATTAGTTAGCTGAAGGAATTCCAGCTAGCTAACAAGCTAGCTTACCAGTTAACTAAAAGAAAAGGACGTTCGGCCAGGCACCTGAGACAAGTTTCTTAGTTAGCTGAAAGGGCTCCAGCTAGCTAACAAACTAACTCACCAGTTAGCTAAAAAAGGAGGACGTTCGGCCATCTTACTGAGACGAGCATTTTAGTTAGCTGAAGAAACTGCAGCTAGCTAACAAGCTAGCTAAAATGCAAGATCGTTCGGCCCAATCACTGTGAAAGTTTCCCAGCTAGTTGAAAGTCATGCCAGTTAGCTAAATGGAATAACAAGCTAGCTAACCAGTTAACTCTCAGGCTAATAATCATATTCAAAGCAAATTAAATGAAGTACTTTCTTACTAGTCAATTTTGCATGAAGATACTTACTTGCAAGGCGACCGAACTTCCCTGTATCAATCTTAAAATTGCTTAATTTGTTTTGTAATCATCAAAATCAATCGGGGGTCAACACGATCGATCCAAGCTATGATCCCAATCGGCGATGATCGATCCGACCATTTCGATCCATTCGATCGGCTACGATATCCGACGGTTGCGAGTGATCCAAGCCATGATCCCGATCGGCGATGATCGATCCGACCGCTGTGATCCATCCGATCGGCAACGATCTGATGGTTGCGATCGATCCAAGCCATGAACCTGATCAGCGATGATCGATCCGACCGTTGCCATCCATCCGATCGACGATGATCCGACGGTTACGATCAATCAAAGCCATGATCCCGATCGGCGATGATCGATCCGACCGTTGTGATCCAACTGATCGGTGACGATCCGATGGTTGCGATCGATCCAAGCCATAATCCTAATCGACGATGATCGATTCGACGGTTGTGATCCATCCGATCGGCGATGATATCCGATCGGTTGCGATCGATCCAAGCCATGATCCCGATCGGCGATGATCGATCCGACCGCTGCGATCCATCCGATCGGCGACGATCCGATGGTTGCGATTGATCCAAGCCATGATCTCGATCGACGATGATCGATCTGACGGTTGCGATCTATTCGATCTGCGATGATCCAACAGTTGCGATCGATCCAAGCCATGATCCCGATCGACGATGATCGACGATGGACACTGCCGTGAGGAGGAAGAGGAAGAGGGGGATCCACACGGATTTATGAATCAGGATTAGTGACGCAAGATTGTGTCGCTAATATGTCGCTAATCAGCGACGCTAATTATGCATCGCTGATTGCATCGCTAAGTTGTCACCATTAGGCATTTTGGCGGGAAATTAGCGACGCATCTGGTTTGCGTCACAATATTGCGACGCATATGCTATGCGTCGCAATATTAGTTTAAAGATTTAATATTACAAATATTACGACGCAGGCATTATGCGTTGCAATATTGCGACGCAAATGCAATGCGTCGCAATATTTGTATTATTAAATTAATAACTAATATCAATATTGCGATGCATTATGAATGCGTCACAATATTGCGATGCATAATGGATGCGTCACAATATTATTTGTTAATTTAAAACTAATATTGCGACGCATCCATTATGCGTCGCAATATTGCGATGCAATCATAATGCGTCGCAATATTAGTTTGTTAATTTAAACTAATATGCGACACATCCATTATGTATCGCAAAATTATGATGCAATCATAATGCATTGCAATTTTAGTTTGTTAATTTAAAACTAATATTGCGATGCATCCATTATGTGTCGCAATATTGCGATGCATTCATAATGCGTCGCAATATTAGTTTGTTAATTTGAAACTAATATCGCGACGCATAATGGATGCGTTGCAATATTAGTTTTAAATTAACAAACTAATATTGCGATGCATCCACTATGCATCGCAATATTGTGACACAATTATACTGCGTCGCAATATTGATATTAATTTATTAATTTAATATTACAAATATTGATATTAATTTATTAATTTAAAACTAATATTGCAACACATCCGTTATGCATCGCAATATTGCGACGCAAATACGTTGCATCGCAATATTAGTTTATTAATTTATAAACTAATATTGCGATACATTATAGCTTGGATCTGACCGCTGCAATCCATCCGATCGGTGATGATCTGACGGTTGCGATCGATCTAAGCCATGATCCCGATCGGCGATGATCAATCCGACCGTTGCGATCCATCCGATCGGCGACGATATTCGACGGTTGCGATCGATTGAACCCATGATCCCGATCGGCGATAATCGATCCGATGGTTGCGATCCAACTAATCGGCAATGATCCGACGGCTGCGATCGATTCAGGCCATGATCCCAATCGGCGATGATCGATCCGACCGTTGCGATCCAACTGATCGGCAATGATCTGATGGTTACGATCGATCCAAGCTATGATCCCGATCGGCGATGATCGATCCGATCGCTGCTATTGATGCGATCGGCGACGATCCGACGGTTGCGATCAATTGAACCCATTATCCCAATCGGCAATGATCGATCCGACGATTGCGATCCAACTAATCTACGACGATTTGACGGTTCTGATCGATCCAGGCCATGATCCCAATCGGCGATGATTGATATGACCATTGCGATCTAACCAATCGGTGACGATCCAACGGTTGTGATCGATCCAGGCCAAGATCCCAATCGACGATGATCGATCCGACCGTTGCAATCCAACCGATCGGCAATGATCCGACGTTGCGATCGATCCAAGCCATGATCCTGATTGGCGATGATCGATCCGACCGCTGCTATCGATATGATTGGCGATGATCCGACGGTTGCGATAGATCCAAGCCATGATTCTGATCAGGGATGATTGATCTGACCATTTCGATCCATCCGATCGGCTACGATATCCGACGGTTGCGAGTGATCCAAGCCATAATCCCAATCAGGATGATCGATCCGACCATTATATATAGAATTGATCGGCGATGATCCGACGGTTGCGATCGATCCAAGCCATGATCCCGATCGGCGATGATCGATTCGACCATTACGATCCATCCGATCGATGATGATCCGACGGTTGCGATCGATCAAAGCCATGATCCCGATCGGCAATGATCGATCCGACCGCTGCGATCCATCCGATCGGTGATGATCGGACGGTTGTGATCGAACCAAGCCATGATCCCGATCGGTGATAATCGATCCGACGGTTGCGATCCATCCGATCGACGATGATATCCGATGGTTGCGATCGATTGAACCCATGATCCCGATCAGCGATGATCGATCCGACGGTTGCGATCGATCCAAGCCAAGATCTCGATCGACGATGATCGATCCGACCGCTGCTATCAATCCGATGGTTGCAATCGATTGAACCCATGATCTCGATCGGTGATGATCGATCCAACGGTTGCGATCCAACTAATCGGCGATGATTTGACGGTTGCGATCGATCCAGGCCATGATCCCAATCGGCGATGATCGATCCGATCGTTGCGATCTAACCGAACGGCGACGATCCGACGGTTGCGATCGATCCAGGCCATGATCCTAATCGGCGATGATCGATCCGACCATTGCGATCCAACCGATCGGCGACGATCCGACGGTTACGATCGATCTAAGCTATGATCCTGATCGGCAATGATCGATCAGACCACTGCTATCGATCCGATCAGCGACGATCCGATGGTTGCGATCGATCCAAGCCATAATTCCAATCGGGGTTGATCGATCCAACCGTTTCGATCCATCCAATCGGCTACGATATCTAACGGTTGTGAGTGATCCAAGCCATGATCCTGATCGGGGATGATCGATCCGACCATTACATATAGAACCGATTGGCGACGATCCGATGGTTGCGATTGATCCAAGCTATGATCCCGATCGGCGATGATGGATTCGACCGTTGCAATCTATCCGATCGGCGACGATCCGATGGTTGCGATCGATCAAAGCCATGATCCCGATCGGCGATGATCGATCCGACCGCTGCGATCCATCCGATCGGCGATGATCGGACGGTTGCGATCGATCCAAACCATGATCCCGATCGACAATGATCGATCCGACGGTTGCAATCCATCCGATCGGCGACGATATGCGACGGTTGCGATCGATTGAACCCATGATCCCGATTGGCGATGATCGATTGACGGTTGCGATCCAACTAATCGGCGATGATCCGATGGTTGCGATCGATCCAGGCCATGATCCCAATCGGCGATGATCGATCCGACCATTGCGATCCAACCGATCGGCGATGATTCGACGGTTGCGATCGATCCAAGCCATGATCCCAATCGGTGATGATCGATCCGACCGCTGCTATCGATCCGATCGGCGATGATCCGACGGTTGCGATCAATCCAAGCCATGATCTCGATCGGCGATGATCGATCTAACCGCTGCGATCCATCCGATTGGCGATGATCCGACGGTTGCGATCGATCCAAGCCATGATCTCGATCGGCGATGATCGATCCGACCGTTGCGATCCATCTGATCGGGGATAATATCCAATGGTTGCGATCGATCCAAGCCATGATTCCGATCGGGAATGATCGATCCGACCATTGCGATCCATTCGATCGGCAATGATCCGATGGTTGCGATCGATCTAAGCCATGATCCCGATCTGTGATGATCGATCCGACGGTTATGATCGATTGAACCTGTGATCCCGATCGGCGATCATCGAACCGACGGTTGCGATCCAACTAATTAGCGACGATCCAATGGTTGCGATCGATCCAGGCCATGATCCCAATCAGTGATGGTCGATTCGACGATTGCGATCCATCCGATCGGCGATGATATCCGACGGTTGTGAGTGATCCATGCCATGATCCCGATTGGTGATGATCGATCCGACCATTGCGATCCAACCGATCGGCGACGATCCAACGGTTGCGATCGATCCAAGCCATGATCTCGATCGATGATGATAGATCCGACCGTTTCGATCCATCCGATCGGCTACGATATCCGACGGTTGCGAGTGATCTAAGCCATGATCCCGATCGGCGATGATCGATCCGACCGCTGTGATCCATCCGATCGGCGACGATCCAACGGTTGCGATCGATCCAAGCCATGATCCTGATTGGCGATGATCGATCCGACCGTTGCCATCCATCCGATCAACGATGATCCGACGGTTGCGATCGATCAAAGCCATGATCCCGATCGGCGATGATCGATCCGACCGTTTCGATCCAACTGATCGGCGACGATCCGACTGTTGCAATCGATCCAAGCCATGATCCCAATCAACGATGATCGATTCGACGGTTGTGATCCATCCGATCGGCGATGATATCCGATCGGTTGCGATCGATCCAAGCCATGATCCCGATCGGCGATGATCGATCTGACTGCTGCGATCCATCCGATCGGTGATGATCCGACGGTTGCGATCGATCCAAGCCATGATCCCGATCGATGATGATCGATCTAAAGGTTGCAATCTATCCGATCTGCGATGATCTGACGGTTGCGATCGATCCAAGCCATGATCCCGATCGACGATGATCTACGACAGACACTGCCGTGGCCGGCAAGAAAGGGGGGAATCACTTTATATTTTTTGTTATTTTTTTTCATGGGAGGGGTTATGGAAAAAAACCCCTTTTTTTAAATTTTACTGGCTGCCTGGCGGTGGCCAGGCCACGGCCTTGGTTGCCGACCATGGCCACAAAAAAAATTATTTTTTTTATTATTTGCATCGCTAAATTAACGATTAGTTTTTAAATTTTTTGAGTTTTTGCGTCGTTATATTAAAAATTAAATTTTTTTATTTTTTTGGTATATGTGTCGCTATTGTGTCGCTAAATAGCGACGCAACCGTTGTGTCGCTATATTAACGAAATTTTTTAATTTTTTGTGTTTTTGCATCACTAATACGTCGCTATATTAAAAATTAAATTTTTTTAATTTTTTGGTATTTGCATCGCTATTGCGTCGCTAAATAGTGATGCAATCACTGCGTCGTTATATTAACGAAATATTTTAAATTTTCTGAGTTTTAGCGACGCAATAATGTGTCGCTATATTGTGACGCAAACAGTTGCGTCACAATATATCGACGCTTTATTGCGTCGCTATATTGAAAATTTAATTTTTTTATTTTTTTATTAAATGCATCGCTATTGCATTGCTAAATAGTGATGCAATCACTGCGTCGCTATATTAACGATTTTTTTAAATTAAAATAGTTTTTGCGTCGATAATGCATCACTATATTGCGACGTAAATTTGAGTCGCAATATAGCGATGCATAATTGCATCGCTATATTAAAAAATATATATATTTTTTATTTTTTTATTATTTGCATCGCTATTGCATCACTAAATAGCGACGCAATCACTGCATCGCTATATTAATGATTTTTTTTTATTTTCTGGTTTTTGCATCGCTATATTGCGACGCATTATTATTGCGTCGCTAATTGAGTCGCTATTTTTTTTCTCGCTGAGTTGTCGCAATTTAGTGACGCAAAAATGCGTCGCTAAATTGGTGTCGCTATTTCTGATTTTTCCTGTAGTGTATGCCCATAATTCTTTCGCAGTAGCAATACTACTGTACACATTGTACAGAGTATTATCTAGATCATTGAGGATGTAGTTCTTGCAAAGGAACTCTGAATGCTTCCATGCTTCCACCATAGTAATCACTTGCTTATCGATCTTCCTTTCCTTCAGGATTGATGGATCTTTATTCAGTACTCTGACCAGATTCAGAGTTGTGAGGTAGGACAGCATCTTCTGTTGCCATCTCTTGAAGTCGGTTAAGTAGAACATCTCTGATTTCTCAGCTTGAACGGATGCAGTCATTGTAGCCATCTACGTCTGCACTTCAATGACTCAAAATTGTCTTAAGATTATAGGCACAGATTGTGGCTACCTAATTGATAAGATTGAGTTTAGAGTTACACTCTATGTCCTTAAGATAATTTCGTCCCGCAATGGTGCTTACAATTTGTATGACGATTGTTTCTCAAGATACAATAGTCTTCTTTTGATGAATGCAGCACTACAATTCACTAAAAATTTCAAACTAAGAATGCTTCTCCCTTTTCTATGCACTATAGCTATACTTCCCTTAGGATAGTATACAAATGCCTAAGAGAGGAAAGGAATTGGAATGGATTTGATTGAATTAACTGCATAGGTCTAAGGTCCTATTTATAGCCTTTAGGTGTCTTTTGGAGGCATCCTTATGGGTTTAATTGATTTGAATTGAATTGATCGGATTAGATCGACTACCAGCCCTTGATACATCATTTCACATTGTGATTTGATGATCAATTGATCAGATAAGCCAATCCACGTCCCGATATGTCATTTAACCATTGTGATCTGATGATCATGTGATCCGATAGGTGGTTGCATAGCCTTGATATGACGTTTTAAGATCGAAACTATATCTTATCTTCAACGGCCTTATCGGATGGACGATAAAAAGATAGGAACAATGTCTTATCTCCAACGGTCCATTGGTGGTCAATTATTGATCGGTCAACCGATGGTCAATAGTTCAATGGTCTCTTCATCAATGGCTATGATCAATCCAAGCCATGATCAGCCGATCAACACCGCTTTGATCAATCACATCGGTCCATCATTTGATCTTAGCCCCTTATCTTAATCCGATCAGTTTCCACCATCGGATCCTCATAATAAAAAAAAAATTTTAAAGTCCCTCAAGCTCCTCGCAATGAGGCGCACATGCAAAGTACAAAGTGCACTTATAAAGCACCCATTGTGTCCTTCGCATGCGCGCATGCGTGGGCCTGTGCACGGGGTTGATGCTACGCATCACCCTCAAGCTCTGCACTTATGGTGAGCCTAAGGAACTTAAGCATGAAGAAAGAGGTTTCCATATAGGTGAACCTTTCTTTTTTAATTTTTTCGATGTGAAACTAAATGTCCTCTCAATTTCTCATTCACACATATAAGAAGGTAATGAGCTTTCAAGGCCCATTTAGATATTCTAGGCCTATTGGTCCATTACCCAACAATCCCCCATATGAATAAAAATTTGACTAAGATCAAAGATCATCATAAGATCAATAAAGGTGATCCTCCACATAAAAGGATTTTAATACAAATGAATATGCAGACACTATAGAGAGTATAGTGGGATGAAGTTGTATCAGGATAGGTAGCTTGTGGCTTTGAACATTCCTTAGTAAGTTGTTATCGAGTTTACTTGTTAAAAAGTGAACATGATGTCTTAAACTTTCAGCATTTTGTGTAAACCAAAACAATAACAATCACACAACTTCTTCCCAAGCATTCTTTTAGTTCTCATGGTTGTGTTCATTTTGGCCCCGAACACCTCTTAGTTTCATGAGTGCTTTAGAGAATTAAAATCTTAAAATTCTCATAGAATTGGTCTAGTTCACACTCACATAGATGATTCTTATTAAGAGTATCCTACTATACTCCATATGGTTTTCATGTCATAATAATCATTAAAAGAAATGCTTATCCTAGTACCTTTAGCAGGTAGCACCAATTATCATAGGAATGAGTAGGACTGGACATCCTTAGTGCTATGCAAATCTCTTTATAATTTAGTTGTTCCTTTTGAACCTAGATTTGGGATCTCTAGTCAGCTAGGTTAGGTATCTACTATGAAGATTTTTCTGTTATAAGCTTTAAACCCATTCCCCTCGATAAACAGTTTACTTGATCTCTTGGTAACCCCTTTGTCAATGGATCCGCTAAGTTTTTCTTTGACTGAATATAGTCAATGAAAATCACACCAATTTCAAGCAACTGCTTAATGGTATTATGTCTATGATGTATATGTATAGACTTACCATTATAAATCTTATTCTGTGCTCTGCAAATCACTGATTGACTATCATAATGTATGCATATCATAGACATAGGCTTTGGCCAATATGGAATATCTTCTAAAAGGTTTCGAAGCCATTCTGCTTCTTCAACAACCTTTTCTAAAGCAATAAACTCAGATTCCATAGTGGATCGAGCTATACATGTTTGCTTAGAAGATTTTCATGACACAACACCTCCTTTTAAGGTGAATACATTTACACTAGTGGATTTTGTATCTTTTGTATTAGATATCTAATTTGCATCATTGTATCCTTCTTGTACAACTGGATATCTTAAATAATATAATCCATAACTTAGGGTATATTGTAGATATCTTAATACCCTTATTAGAGCTGTCCAATGACTTGGACATGGATTACTTGTGAATCTGCTTAACTTATTGACATCATATGCTATGTTAGGACGAGTGCAATTTATGACATACATTAAACTACCAATTATACGCGAATATTCCAACTGAGATATGGGTTCTCCAGTATACTTAGCCAATTATAGATTGATATCTATATGTGTTTTCACCGGGTTAGTGTCATACTTGTTAAATTTATTTAATACTTTCTTAATATAATGAGATTGAGATAATATTATTTCTTTAGATGTTCTAGTGATTCTAATCCCTAGTATAACATCTGCAACACTCATATTTTTTATGTCAAAATGTTTGATTAACATTTTGTTTGTCTGTTTAATCATTTCAGTGTTACTATCAATGATTAACATGTCATCTACATATAAGCAGATTATCATATACCCTTCAGGCAAGGTTTTGACATACATACATTTGTTACATTCATTTATTTTTAATCTATTTGATAACATAATATTATTAAATTTTATATGCCATTGTTTAAGTGCTTGTTTTAATACATATAAGGATTTAACAAGTCAATACACCTTCTTTTCTTGTCCAGAAACAACAAATCCCTCAGACTGTTCCATATATATTTTTTTATTTAATTCACCATTTAGAAAAGCAATTTTAACATCCATTCGATAAATTTCAAGATTATTAATCACTGCAAAAATGATTAACTTTCTTATAGATGTTATTCTACTTACTAATGAATAGGTATCAAAGAAGTCTATTCCTTCTTCTTGTTTGAAGCCCTTGGCCACTAATCTAGCTTTATACTTATCAATTGATCCATCAGCCTTTAGCTTTTTCTTAAAAATCTACTTGCACCCTAGAGGTTTCATACCAGATGGTAACTTTACCAACTCACAGGTATGATTGTGCATGATGTACTCAATTTAACTATTAATAGCTTCTTTCCAAAAGGATGCTTCTGGATTAGACATTGCCTCTTTGAATGTCTAAGGTTCATCTTGTAACATTTAAGTTACGTAATCAGGACCAAAAAACTTTATAACTTTTCGTCTCTTACTGCGTCTAAGTTCATCTTTAGGATATTTTTTCTGATGACTACTACTAGCAGCATTATCATAAGTTCTTTTATTTGAACTTATTTTTAATTTTTCTTTGCTTGGAAATATATTTTTAAAGAATGATGCATTCCTTGATTCCATAATTATATTTTTCTGAATATCAAATATATCCAATTTATGCACAAAAAAATGATATGCACTACTATTTTGTGCATAACCGATAAAAATACAATCATTAGTTGTAGGTCCTATTTTAACCATTTTGGGGTCCAGAATAGCTACTTTAGCTAGATACCCCCACACTCTTAAGTAATTGTAAGAAGGTTTCCTTCCTTTCCATAACTCATTTGGAGTAATATACTTCTTCTTAAGAGATATCTTGTTAAGAATATGATTTGCAGAGAGAATTGCTTCTCCCCATAAATTATGTGGTGTACCAAAATTCATCAATATAGCATTCATCATTTCTTTTAATCTACAGTTTTTGCGTTCTGCAATTCCATTAGATTAAGGCGAAGCCATAGTTTGATGAATAATGCCATGCTTTTGACAGAATTCATCAAAAGGTGCATCATATTCTCCAACTCTATCACTCCTTATAGCCTTAATCTTTTTACCAAGTTGATTTTGGGCTTCATTCTTATAACATTTAAATATTTTTAAAGCCTCATCTTTAGACTTTAGTAGATACACATAACAATATCTTGTTGAATCATCAATCAATGTTATAAAATACTTTTTACCTTCTCAAGTTTGAATTGACTTTAAATCACATAGATCACTATCAATTAAGTCAAGAGATTCAGTATTTGTTTCTACTGAAGGAAATGATATTTTTGCTAACTTAGCTTCAACACATACTTCGTACTTGTAATGTAGATCAATTTTATGATTAGGTAATTATTCTAATTTCATTAATTTTCATAATGAATTAAAATTCACATGTCCTAATCTATCATGCCATAAACAAGAAGAGTCAACCATATAAGCAGAAGAAGAAGCTTTATTCATTTCAAGGTTTTTGTGTATAGTCATTACATTTACCTGGAATAATCCATTATTCAAGTAATATCTTCCAATAAATATTTCCTCTCTTAGTGAGTACAAATTTGTCAGACCCAAAATTTATCTTAAAGCCATGTTTGCTTAGGAGGGAGCCTAACACTGGATTCTTTCCAATATCTAAAATATGAAGTACATTATTTAATAGAAGTTCCTTTCCAGATGTCATCTTGAGTACTATGCGGCCAAGTCCTTCTATCTTTGATGTAGCAGAATTTTTCATAACCAAATTTCTACCATTGATATGAGTATATGATGAGAACATACTCTTATAAGAGTAGACATGTCTGGTAGCTCCAGTGTCGATGTACTACTCATTAGCTTTGTCAACCATATTTGCTTCAAACACAATAGCTGATAGCATTATCTCAGATACTTATTGGGATAGGGTTTCAGTAATATTGACCTTTTCCTTTTCTTTTCTCTTGAAACAACAGTCCTTGGATTTGTGTCCTTGCTTTCCACAGATAAAGCACTTTCCTTTGAACTTAAATTTCTTTGGATTGCCCTTCTTCTGTTTAAAGCCTTCGCTAGGAAACTTGTATTTCTTCCTTCCTTCTATTAGGTTGGCTTTAGGCTCAACATGTTGTCATCATATCTTCTTGTCATGACTCTTATTGTCTTCCTCGATCCTCAAGCAGATAATTAGATCTTCAACTCCCATCTCCTTCCGCTTATGCTTCCGATAGTTTTTGAAGTCTTTTCATAATGGCGGTAGCTTCTCTATGATAGCAGCTACCTAGAATGACTCACTAAGAGATATTTTCTCTGCATGCATCTCATGCAGGATGATCTGGAGCTCTTGGACTTGCTCCATAATAATTTTGTGAACGACCATTTTGTAGTCTAAAAACCTTTCGATTATAAACTTCTTTTATCCTGCATCATCTGTCTTGTACTTTTTATTCAGGGATGCCCAAAACTTTGGCAGTAGCAATACTATTGTACATATTGTACAGAGTATTATCCAGACCATTGAGGATGTAGTTCTTGCAAAGGAAGTCTGAATGCTTTCATGCTTTCATCGTAGCAATCACTTGCTTGTCGGTCTCCCCTTCCTTTAGGACTGGTGGATCTTTATTCAGTACTCTGACCAGATTCAGAGTTGTGAGATAGAACAACATCTTCTGTTGCCACCTCTTAAAGTTGGTTCCAGAGAACTACTCCGGTTTCTCAGCTTGAACAAGTGCAATCATGTAGCCATCTGCAGCAGCATTTTTATGACTCAAAATTATCTTAAGATTGTGGGTGCAGAATGTGGCTACCTAATTGATAAGACTGAGTCTAGAGTTACACTCTATGTCCTTAAGATAATTTCATCCCGCAACGGTGCTTACAGTTTGTATGACGATTGTCTCCCAGAATACAACAGTCTCCTTTTGATGAATGTAGCACTACAATTCACCAAAAATTTTGAACATGGAATGCTTCTTTCTTTTCTATGCACTATAGCTATACTTCCCTTAGGAGAGTATGCAAATGCCTAAGAGAGGAAAGGAATTATAATGGATTTGATGAATTAAATGCATTTGTCTAAGGTCCTTTTTATAGCCTTTAGGTGTCTTTTGGAGGCATCCTTATGGGTTTAATTAATTTTAATTGAATTGATTGGATTTGATCAACTACCAGCCCTTGATACATCATTTCACATCGTGATATGATGATCAATCGATCAAATAAGCTAATCCACGTTCCGATATGTCGTTTCACCATCGTGATCTAATGATCACATGATCCAATAGATGGTTGCATGGCCTTGATACGTAGTTTCAAGATTGGAATGATGTCTTATCTCCAATGGCCTGATCGGATGGGAATAGGAAGATCAAAACGATGTCTTATCTCCAATGGTCCACTAGCGGTCAACCACTTTAATCAATTACATCGGTCCATCGTTTGATCTCAGCCCCTCATCTTAATCTGATCAGTTTCCACCGTCGAATCCTCATGATCAAGAAAAAAACATAAAGCCCCTCAAGCTCTTTGCGATAAAGTGCACATACAAAGCGTCCATTGCACCCTTCTCACATGTGCATGCACATGTGCAGGGGTGATGCATATCAAGGAAGAGGTTTCCATATAAGTGAACCTTTCTTTCTTAATTTTTTCGATGTGAGACTAAATGTCCCTCAATTTCTCATTCACTCATATAAGGAGGTAATGGGCCCATTTGGGTATTCTAGGCCTATTGGCCCATTACCCAACATCCTCAAAAGAGCATAGCAGAGCCTCGCTTGCCCCGAACGAGTCCTTCGCTTGCCGTGTCTTGAGCCAAAATGGACCAGAATGCTCGTGAACCGGGTGGACTTGGATGACGATGACGACGAGGACGTGGTGACGGCGGTTTGGCTCCCGCAAGGTAGCCGGGGCCGATGGCTCATCGTGGACGAGGATTACAATGCCGACGATGTCACAGAGGTGTTCTGAGATCCGGTCATCGGAAGAGGTTGAGGAGGAAAATTATTGGTCGACCTAAGATTTGTGATCAGCCATGGCAATCATTTCCTTTTCCCTTGATGTTCCATTTATGGCACTCGAAATATATTGTTTTGTGATTCGTTTGCAGTGTGTCTAAATTTTGAAAATTAGCCTACTATAAAGTGTTAGTCGTTGTTATTGAATGGGATGGCTGCTAAACTTTGGAATAACGTGAGAAGAATCTCCACATGCATGCTCGCCCGTATTTATTTCTTCAAATATTTTGATTTGGATACAGATCCTCGGATACTCAAATTTGCATCCACGTTGCTTATAAAGAATGCGTATATCAACCGGGGCCGACGGCTCATCGTGGACGGGGACTGCGATGCCGACGGTGTGGCAGAGGTGTTCTGAGGTCCGGTCAGCGGAAGAGGTTGAGAGGAAAAATATTGGTTGGGGTAAAATTAATGATCAGCCATGGCACTTGAAATACATTGTTTGCTGATGTCTTTGCAGCGTGTCTAAATTTGTGAAAATTAGCCTACTCTAAATTGTTAGTCCTTGTTATTGAATGGGATGGCTGCTAAATATGGAATAATGTGAGAAGAATTTTCACTTGAGATGGGCAACGGGTCATGCCGGCCGAAATGAGCCATGCCTGGGACGGCCTGTTAAATCATGCCATATCGGGCAAGAAAAAAAAAATTTTCGAGCCCGGCATGGCACGGTTAAAATTTTTAGGTAACGGACCGTGCTAGGTATGGTTCATTTTTTGGAGTGGCCCGATGGGCCTGGACTGTGCCAGTCCATGCATGGCCAAGTGCCCATCTAATTCTCCACGTGCTAGCCCTTATTTATTTCTTTAAATATTTTGATTTAATATATATCCTCAGATACTCAAATTTATATTCTTATCCAGATAGGTTTGGATATGAAAATGAATCCAGCTAGATATGAAAATGAATCCAGCTAGGTTTTAAAGTTGATTACCAATCAAACCTCTATAATTAATTTACTTGCCACTAATTGTGTTAAAAGATTTATTTGAGATTTACTTTCTTATCACATCCAAGCATTTGGTTTGGGTGCTATATACGCTAGGCCACAAGCAAAGAGGACAAGGGATCAATGGGGGACAAAAGTTGTATGTCTGCAGCTATAAAGCTTCTGTTAGCTATCATGTTGATGATCTTCCTCAAAACACCAGGTTCATATATTGTCTAGTACATGGATTCTATGATTCTTAATCATATATTTTGTGCCACCTCTAATTATTCTAATTTATGATTTGTTAATAATTTTCTGAGTTATTAAATAAATCAAATTACTTTTTTTAGAAAAAAATAAATGATTCAAATTATTGATCAACTAGTTCTACAAAATACTTTATAAGAAGAGAATTAAATAGGAATTTGTTCTACAAAATTTATTTAGTCATTTCTCACCCATCCCTTTATTTATATGTAATATTAATTAATTGTTGACTTATAAAGATGATATAGCCAAGGGTAGACCAAATCATAATTTATGAAAATTTATTTTAGTTTTCACCCATTCCTCTGCCTATATATGGTATTGATTTTTTCTTCATGTATCATCTACAAAATACTTTATAAGGGCTCCTGATGAATGCCCCTAGTTGTATTTTTGCTCTTATTCCTCAACAAGGCCTTTGGTTCTTATCTTTTTCTTATTCTCCATCATCTTTTTATATATATTTTTTAATATCTAATTGTAGTTTCTTTCCTTAATTTCAAGTATATATTTGAAGACTTTATATGTCTAATTGACTAATTTTTAATCATGTTCATATATTTTCTTTTAACAGAGATGGAAACAATGGTAGTTCAAGCAATATTTTGTGAGTTTCCAAGCGGTGACTTTAAAGGCCCATGTTTTTTTAGTGATGACTGTGATTATACATGCCAAAGTGAGCACTGCGGCATTAAGAAATGCCAGGGAGGACACTGCACCCACTTTTTGGGCACATGTAGATGCACCGGAGATTGCTAAAAGTCTCAATTAACTTTCGTCCTCAATTGCGATGATTATATGATCCATGTATTTTTAGAATAAAATATGATGTCTTAATTTGAGGACTTGTTGAAGTCTTCTTATGTTGTTAATTTTGAATAAAAATAGAAACATTAAAGAAAATAAAATTCAAATATTATATTTTAAATTTTGAAACAAATTGTTGAATAAGAGAATATATTTCTTGTCAAACATGTTATTCAGAAAAATAAGTAATTAATATCATAAACAAAAAAGAAGTATTGATTAAATTTCAATAAGTAAGTGGGTGGAATATAAACTAATATGAATTTTTAGATTCACACGTGTAGGTAGAAAATCAAAATTGTAATTTCAAAGTGGAAAATCAAAATTGTAAATGGATGGCCAAACATGGGACAGGATCGATTGTATTAAAAATGATGTACATTGTACTAAAAAGAAAATATAGTAGTAGAATGTATATGGTGCACAGATTAAATTTTTATGAATATAAAATAAGAAGAATGAAATTTTAAGATGAGTGATAGAAATTTTTGGATCCCTTCATAACTCCACTCTCTGCCAGTACTATCCTACAAGCCAAGGCCCTAACTGTCTCTACCCATCATCAAACATCCATCATGAGGAATCTTGATGCATCAAACAAGTTTATATGATGGAAAAACTACAAAAGTACACTCACCTAAAAGCCCAAAATATAGACAACCAAATCAGTCTAAGAAGGAGAATGATAAAAGAAACTATCATCGAATAAAATAGCCCCAAAAACCAATTAAATTGATAACAACTTGGATATAAAATTGAAATATATATCCAACTCAGTTGTTTATTTTCTCATCAATAATAATGCCCTTGACCTATATAAACTCAATTAGAACATCTCTCTAGAAGTCTTTCTCTCTGGACTCCGCTAAGGCTTGGGTTATATATGCTTATATGGAGAAAGGAATGGTAGTGCTTTATATGGACTAGAATTTGTATTCTAAATATTTTAGGATATATATCCTTAGTGAGCTTGTTAAACATAGGACGCTTAAGGTTTTCTTTGCCAATCTTCTTGAACTTCATCATCTTTACCCAAAAAAATATTTGAGCTTGCCTCTTGACTTGACTTAGGCATCATATCAGCATCTTGAGTGATGATCTTCCAATTTTTATCCATCAAGCCCATGCTTGTAGAGCCTTTCAAGTACTTCAAATATTACAAGATCTATCTCATGACTTGCTAGTGCATCTTCTTAGTGTTACTAATGTATTTGCTAAATAGATTAACTTCAAGCTACCAATGATGGCAGTATAAGATATTTGTACTATACGCTCGACCTCCACCTTTGTAGTAAGAATGAAGCTGGCAGCTTGAATTGTGTAGCTACTTAAAGCAATCCTAAAGCAATCCTGTCACCATGCATGAATCTTGAAGCAATCCTGCATAGCTCAAGTGCTAAAACATGGCTGTGTTTTAGTCTCCAATGTGTCTTAGGCCTTAATAAAAGCACTTTTAGGTGCCTAAAAGTACTTTTAGATAATTTATAGTATTTGATAAAATTTTTAAAAGTGCTTTCTAACTCCACTAAAAATTGTTAAAAGCTTTAATTGGAAGCTTTTCCTAAAATTCTACTTGCTAAATATTTAAAGTTCATAAATCAAAACCAAAAGAACAACAATTTTTGATAGTATAATATAATAATAATATAACTATAATAATATAATGTAATATATTATGTTATATTCAAACATTTTGATAATATTATTATAATATATTATAAATAAAATATACTTATAAATATATAAAATTATTATTATTATAATATATTATGTAGTGCAAAATAAGATAATATAATAATATTATAAATTATCATAATGGTTGAAAGTATAATATAATATATTTCATAATTTTTGTTTTAAAAGAATTTTTTTAGTTTGATTATCAAACAAATGTTAAAGTTCTTTAAGATATGGTTATCAAACAATAAATAATATATTTTTCTAAAAGCTATATTTTTAAAAGCTCTGCTGTTCAATGTTTTACTTTCAAAAGTTCCACACAGACAGCTCCGAGGTTTTAATGGTTGGTGAGCTGGAATTATAAGCCATTTTAGATAAATCTAGCTTTCACGTGGTTCATAAACTAGACTAATCCATGAGCAGACACTCCTCCATGATAATGTGCAGACGGGGCCACAATAGTATACTCATTATTTGGTATGGTCTATAAGTCAAATCAAGCCTACGCAAGAATGATTCCAAAATCCACTGGATCGTTGGTTATCTCCTCGATAAAGAAATTGGAGAGAGAATGGACGTTGGTGCACAATGGGTGCCCATCATTTCAAAGGCAAGGTTGTTAAGAAATGGGTGTGTGCAAATTTTAAATCAAGATGGTTCATTTGTGAGATGTTGATTTGAGGTTTTGATGATGTCCCATGGACTCTATGTTGAAAAAAAAGGTTTTAAATAAAAATAAATTAACCAATGCTCCTCGGGTCTTGGACAGTTCCTGAACATTGGGTGAGCATTTGCTCGCTAATGTACATGAACGTTTTCAAACAATTTATTTTTTTAGGTCATTTTCGATGTGATTTGGGACTAATGATTATCAGGCATTTAATGTCAGGTTTTATGGACTAAGCCTATAAATAGGCTCAAAGATTCAGATTGAGAAAAAAATCAATCAAAAATTATTATTATTATTATTATATTATTTTTATTGTTACCATTGATCTTTTCTTGGGATATGAAGGAATCTTTGGGTTGCACCTCTACGCGATCGTGCTCATGGTGGAAGGTTCGGATCGAGCCAGATTGTTGTACCTTATGGACAGATCACTAGCAACAAGGAATGTGGTGGGAGGTTCAGGTCGAGCCAGATCATTGTACCTTATGTACAGATCGCCAACAACAAGGAATGAAACTGATCCTTAGAACAGTGTCTAACATGCCTCAATTCAGGCTTGATTCTCAACTTCTTTTAATTTTAATTTATTTGTGCATTTAAATTTTAGAATTAAATTTCTAGCAATTTCTAGGAAAGGAATTTTTGCAAAGAATAAAAATATTTTTCAATAGCTAAGGATCAGTTTTCCTAGAAATTGCTGGGATTTATGTTTTTGCTATGATCAATTTTGCAGAAGATTTTGTTTGCTATATGACTAAAATATAGTTGTCAATGCAATGTCAAAGCCTAAATACATTATTGATCAATATTTTGGGAGCTCTAGTTGTTGTTATCTAGTAGAAAAGAAGGGGCATGATGGATTGAGAAAGAAGAAAGGACGGAAGTCGAGTGACCCAGGCCCTCGACACAGAGCTGATTTGGAGCAAGCCCTGACGTGGCATTTCCCTTCGAGTTCTTTCCCGACCGGGCACACAGTGGTCCACATAGCACACGATGAGCCTAGTAGAACGGTCCATAACTCTAACATTTCCACTGGTTATCATATCATCCACGCGTCCTCCTATTACTCGCTCGTCTGATATTTCCGCAAAGGATAAGGCATACATCAAAGCATACGTTCTCTCCATCTCTCCGCACATTTTTGCATCTTTCCTTTTCCTCGATTGCCCATCCGAATTGGTCTAGGATTTCCTTCACTGCGATCTTTGGTGAGGAGTCGCTATTATTTATTTTGAAATAGATATAAGCACACCAAACTTAATCTGCTTTTTTTTATCTGACTTGATTTCTGATTTTCCAAGCTGTTTAATTTTCTGAGTTCTTGAATTTTTTCTCTTTTTTCGTGATAATAGTTTGATGTTTTTCTTATCTTTAAACCATATGATATAGTTGACATTCATATTTACATGCGACTGTGGATAGATTTTCTGTTCATTCTGCTTGGAATATGGAAGTTTAATTTTTTCGAGCACTTTCTTTAGGGTAATTTGGAGAGATGCTCTTAGGCTTGAATGTTTACTAAGTGTATGCTAGATTGCATCTAAAAAGAAATTTAGTTCCTGGTTTTGGTTCAACTCTAACACCTGTAGGTGAGGAGGCCATTGCATATGGGTGAGCCCATAAAATATACTATGCGATTATGTCAATGTACAAAATTATTATTTCGAGCTAATTCAAAACCATGGATTTCTATAGTTTAGTTTTGAGCATAAGGGAGCAGGGGTTTATAAAGAGAATTTTCTGTAGGTTGTTCATTCAATCTGCTTATACTTGCCCATGAAATTTACATTACGGTTTTTTCCCAATTGACATGTTTGATCCATTGGTAATGAATCTACATGTGCTTTATCTTCACTGCTTTTGATGAATCAAATACAAAACCCTTTGCCAAATCTTTGTTTGAAGGATTTCCCTGTTCAGAGGATTTGCAAGATTTCTATTTCATCACACAAACTTAACAATTAAGGTTCGCCATCTTGTTACTAGATCTCATGCCTGTACCGCATTGATATAGTATTGGTACATTTGGTATGCAAATCGATTCAGCATATCGAAACTCAATATGTATTGATACTGAATCTTAGTTTAGTACCGATATAGTACAATACATCCAATATGAAGTGTCCGTGATATGCACCAAAATATAACATACCATGCTTACAATTCTGCTAAATCAGTCTAAATTCATACAAGTTATATTTTATTTTGATATTATGTTTTAAACTCTTTGCCTTAGTGATGTCAGTGAAATTATATTAATGAGTCAATGCCTTACATATGATAATATTATTTAAGTCAACCAGACTTCATCATGGTGAGAATTAAAGCGAAAGACTTGGCTTTCCTTATGGATCAAGAAGTCCACTTGCAGACTTCTAAGATATTTCGCGGCAAACCATCTTATGCAGATTAGAATCAAGTGTACATGTACGCATGAGATTTCTTGGTATAATATCTTTTATAAGAAACCTAGTTACAGAGGGTTTATATTATATCCTTAATACTTTAAATGAGATTTATTAGTAATTATATGCTTTGTCATTTTTTATGTAAGAATACTAGTATTACTTTCTAAATATGAGCTTGACGTGGTGACTAGATATGGCCCATCATTTGCATTGAAAATTAACTTAATTCTGCATATGGTTATGTTTTATCATGTAAAGTAAACTTTGATTTACTCATATTTGTTGATGCAGTTGCCAAACCCATGTAGTTGGGACAAGACATTATTATTCAGATGTGCTAATGACTCAAGAACCCATGGTAGTTTAATCTGGGCCTCATAAATGCATTGCAGAAAAGCTTATTATTATTATTATTATTCATATGATGATGCATTTTAATATTACATCGATAATGATTATTTATCTGCATTTGTGAAATTATCATTCCTTAATAGTTTGAATAAGACTTGTTCTTTATGGCTATGATGGTCCATTTCAGAAACAAGCACATTATTGTTCAAAATGTATCTTTATTTAATTCTTTTATTTGAGGATAAGAATCTCATGCTAGCCTGGCTTTGGTATATTATGTATTGTGGCATGCTGGGCTTAGACATGCCAATTTATGGCATGCTTTGGTGCACATGCTAGTGAGGCAAAGATATGGTGCTGCATATTGTGGTATTTTCTTGGAATTTGTCAAGTTTGAGAAGAATTTGATAAATCAATTAATCAAGAAATTATTTAGGAGTGGAGTCCTAGATTCATCGAGGGGATGTGGCTTAAGCCTATTAATTGGTCACCAGCAGTGGATACCCAACTTCTATGATTGGAGATCCCATGAAGGAGGTTCAATATGGCAGGAATGTAGCTGATTGAGTAATCGTGTTAAAGCACAAATTTTGAAAAAAATTTCATCCCATCCCTATGATGAGTGCTCTCATAAAGTGACAAAGTAAATTTGTGTAAGGTTGAGTCATACTCTTAATGGATTCAAGGTAGGTTATATACAGGGTATTAGTCATAAATACCCTTGAAGGATTCACCTATATGAGAATTGTCATATTAGGCCGTGACTAAAGGTTTGGGCTAACCTTAAGGAATTCTCATGAAAAATCAAGGTACCAAGCGCAAGGCCTTTAATAAGCGTTGACTGCTTATGTTAGCATTTCCTTTTATGGGCCCACGTGGATATATGATTGATTTTATCAGATATTTAAATTTAAGTGATAATGATGGTTTAATAAAGCTAATTTCCTATTGGTTTATCTTTGGGAAGTTATTATCTAATAACCTCTCTTTGATGAAAAGAGAAATTGATCGTATTATCAGATTGGTCCTCTCTCTCCTATATAGTCTATTTGACCATCAAATAGATAAGGAAGAGAATTAGGAAAGAGGAAGAAACTTAATCTTTCGTTAACACATATGTAGCCTCTCGTTCCTCATCAATGAAGAATGAATATCAATGGATTAAGGTACGCATTCTTGGTTTATATTTTCATGTAAAAATCATTTATTCTAAGATCTTGGCTATTATATTTATTAAAGAAAATCCTTTAATGGATCTTACATGTGGTATCAGAGCCTTGATTGAAGAATTTATGATTTTTCATTATTAATCTATGTTTGACGATTCTTATATATATATATATATAAGAATAAATTAATTAAATTTTTATTGCTCGAACGTC
Organism: Calamus simplicifolius; assembly: GCA_900491605.1. Classification (NCBI taxonomy): domain Eukaryota; kingdom Viridiplantae; phylum Streptophyta; class Magnoliopsida; order Arecales; family Arecaceae; genus Calamus; species Calamus simplicifolius. Next base: position 335,021 of record UESW01003880.1, on the reverse strand, counting down.
TCCTTTCCTTTATCATACGTAAGACCCCCTCCATGCTGTGAATCAATGAAGCCCCGTTTCATGTGTCTTTATTTTTCTTTATTTTTTCTTAAGATCTTCACGGAAGTCTGGATCTCGTTAACACAGCGTAAGCGATGTTCAACCACCCAGTCGCGTGAAAGAAGGAAGGGGTACATGAAGTTAAGGAATCCACCCGTCTTTCTTTCGTGAAATCCCAACCAAATCCCTTTTCTTACGTGGACTTTGTGGACTCACAATGACTCTTTAATTACGTGAAATCCCAACGAAATCCAACTAAATTAATCGTGGGATTTGGGCCATGGGATTCCAGCATTAAAGATGGTGAAGAGGGAAGGGCGGTGGAGAGGGATTCCAACATTAAAGGCGGTGGAGGGGAAAGGGGAAGGGGGGGTCTTGCATACCGTGAGATTTCTTCTTTTGATTATCTCAAGCAACTGTCTCCTCTTCCTTTCGTTCCATAAAGCCAGAGATTCCAATCACGAATTAAAAAAAAGAAACCCTTCCATGAAGAATCTCTCTTCATGAGAGACATACTATAAAAGACGTCTCCCAAGCATGAAGGGAGACGAACGGAAGGCATCTTGGGGAAGGGGATTCAAGAAAAAATAAAATAAAATAAAATAAAGAATTAAAGTGGCTTGAACCTATAACCAAAAAGATTTAAGGACAAACATATTGCCACTTTATCAATTTAATCCTTAATAATAAAAGGTGAAAGCCCATATATTTCTTCAACAAGAAGGTTCTTTTAAAATTTATGTTTTGCCTTCTAATATTTATGAAATTAATGTTTAAAAAAAATATTACAGTAAAATTATGTGGGTATATTTAAGTATTTTGTATTCACACATTATTATCATTAATTAAATTTTGATATCTATATTATGTGATTTGTTAGTCACCAAAGTGGCCAAATTTGAAAGTTTATAGGTATCAAATTTAATTAAATAATTCAATTACTCATAATTATGTGATGCTTATAAATGAATGACATAATTGTTTAATTGTTATGAGTATATTAAAGTTCATTGATTATAAATATTTAAGGGTCGCCCAAAGGTTGACTAGTCATCTATAATCTATGGACATGATGTGGTCCATTAATATGCTTGGTTAGGTATGTTTAGCATATCCAAAGATAGCAAACATATCTAATTTGAGTATATATAATTGCCAAGTATGTAAAATTAAAATTAAGCATCAATTATTTACTGTAGTATATTGTTGTATCACCCAAAGGAGAACTTCAATATGCACTTATTGTTTAATTGATGGAGTCTAAATATTTATTTAAATATATTGCTCAAAGCATTAATGTGTGAGCATATTCTATATGTTCATGTTCCTCTTCATTCGCAAGCAATGCCTGTTCAAACTTTTAATGGGCTTAATTTCTCTGAATGGCGCGAACAAGTTCAGTTTCATCTTGGTGTTCTGGATCTTGATTTGGCACTCATAAATGAGAAACCCATTGCTCTTACTGACTCTAGCAGTGCTGAACAGAGGTCTTTCCATAAGACTTGGAAAAGATCAAACAGACTTAGCTTGATGTTCATGCGAATGACTATAGCAAACAACATCAAGTCCATAATTCTATTACTAAAAGTGCTAAGGAATTTATGAAGTTTGTGGAAGCACGCTCCCAATCTGACTCTGCTGATAAGTCACTTGCTGGAACATTGATGAGTACTTTAACCAACATTAAGTTTGATGGTTCTCGTATTATGTATGAGCATGTTGTTGAAATGACAAGCATAGCAGCAAGACTAAAGACAATGGGATTGGAAGTGAATGAGAATTTTCTTGTGTAATTCATTATCAATTCCTTGCCTCCTGAGTTGGTCCATTTCACATGAGTTATAACATGATGAAGGATAAGTGGAATGTGAATAAATTGCAAAGTATGCTCATTCAAGAGGAAACAAGACTTAAGAAACATGAAAATCATTATATTAATCACATGGGTCATTAAGGAGCTGGAAAGAAATTAAAGAAAGATAAGAAATGAAAGAGCAAGCAACGACCACTAAAGATAAATGGGTCATTTGCTCAAATCCACAAGAAGGAACAAAAGGATGATAAGTGTCATTTTTGTAAAAAAGCATGGACACTATCAGAAAGATTGCCTAAAACGTAAGGCATGGTTCGAAAAGAAAGGTAAGCCTGCGACTTTTGTATGTTTCGAATCAAACCCAACAGAAGTTCCTTATAATACTTGGTGGATTGATACTGGTTGTACCACTTATGTTTCTAATACGATGCAGGAATTCCTTACGATCCAAACCATAAACCCAAATGAAAACTTTATCTCAATGGGAAAGAGAGTCAAAGCTCCAGTTGAAGTGTTGGAACTTATCGTTTGATTCTAGACACTGGACATCATTTAGACATTTTCCAAACACTTTATGTCCCTTCTATTTCTTGTAATTTAGTTTCTTTATCCAAACTTGACTCAGTTGGATATTCTTTTAGATTTGGAAATGGATGTTTCAGTTTGTTTAAACACAATCATCTTATTGGTTCTGGTATTCTTTCTGATGGTTTGTATAAATTTAAGCTTGATAGTCTTTTTGTTGAGACATTGTTAACCTTGCATCATAATGTTGGTACTAAACATGGTTTAGTGAATAAACAATCAGCTTACTTATGGCATAAACGTTTGAATAGTATATCCAAAGAAAGAATTGAGAGATTAGTAAAGAATGAAATCCTTTCTGATTTAGATTTTACTGATCTTAGGATTTGTGTGGATTATATTAAGGGGAAAATACACAAAACACAATCAAGAAAAGTGCCACAAGAAGTAAACAGCTCCTTGAAATTATACACACCGATATATGTGGGCCTTTTGATGTTCCATCTTTTGGTGGAGAAAAGTATTTTATCACCTTTATTGATGATTTTTCATGTTATGGCTGTGTCTATTTGTTGCATGAAAATCTCAATCGATAAATGCTCTAGAAGTATTTATCAATGAGGTTGAAAGACAACTAGATAGAAAAGTAAAAATTATCAGGTCTGACAGAGATGATGAATATTATGGAAAGTATGATGATCTGGATAATGCCCTGGTCCATTTGCCAAATTCCTTAAAAAGCATGGCATATGTGCTCAATACACAATGCCTGAAACACCATAACAAAATGGTGTTGCAGAAAGGCGTAATCGAACTCTAATGGACATAGTTAGGAGTATATTAAGCAATTCATCATTACCCTTATTATTATGGATGCATTCTTTAAAGACGCTATGTATTTGCTAAATAGGGTTCCTAGTAAAGCAGTTCCAAAGACTCCTTTTGAACTGTGGACAGGAAGGAAACCCATTTTGAGGCATTTACATGTTTGGGATTGCCCGGCGGAAGTAAGGATTTACAATCAACATGAAAAGAAGTTGGACTCAAGAACAACCAGTGGTTTCTTCACTGGTTATCCAGAAAGATCAAAAGGGTATAAATTTTATTATCCTAACCATAGTACAAGAATTGTTGAATCTGAAAATGCAAGGTTCATTGAGAATAATAAAATTAGTGGGAGTTTGAAACCACGTAAAGTGAAAATCCAAGAAGTTAAGGTACAAGTTTCTTCACCTATAACTTCTTCTCAAGTTGTTGTTCCTAGAGTTGTTGAACCTTTTAACAACTTTCAAGAACAACAAATTAATGATCAAATACCACAGAATGATGATATTACTATGAACTTGCAATAAATGAACCCAATAAAGTAGCATTAAAAAGGTCTCAATAACAAAGAAGAACTGCTATTTCTGATGATTATGTAGTTTATCTACAAGAATCAGATTTTGATTTGGGTATTAATGATGATCCAGTTTCTTTTTCACAAGCCATGCAAAGTGCTAATTCATTAAATGGTTAGATGTCATGCAAGATGAGTTAAAATCAATGGATTACAATGTAGTCTGGGATTTTGTTGAATTTCCTGAAGGTTGTAAAAGAGTTGGGTGTAAATGGGTCTTTAAGACCAAACACGACTCAAATGACAATATTGAACGTTGTTAAGCCAGACTTGTTGCCAAAGGTTTTACTAAAAAATGTGGCATTGACTACATAGAGACTTTTCTCCAGTATCTAAGAAAGACTCATTTAGAATTATTATGGCACTGGTAGCTCATTATGATTTGGAGTTGCATCAAATGGATGTGAAAACCGTCTTTCTAAATGAGAGTTTGAATGAAGAGGTTTATATGGACCAACTTGAAGGCCTTTTATTTGAAGAAAAGGAACACATGTGTGGGAACTGAAGAAGTCAATATACAGACTTAAGCAAGCTTTCCGACAATGGTATATTAAGTTTAATGATACCATTACATCCTTTGGATTTAAAGAAAACACTGTTGATCGGTGTATATATCTGAAGGTCAGTGGGAGCAAAATCATATTTTTGATTCTGTATGTTGATGATATCTTGCTAGCTACTAATGACCTTGGCCTATTGTATGAGACCAAGAATTTTCTCTTTAAGAACTTTGAAATGAAAGATATGGGTGAGGCATCCTATGTGATTGGAATCGAAACATTTCATGATAGATCACAAGAATTGTTAGGATTGTCTCAGAAAGCATATATTAATAAAGTTCTTAAGAAATTCAACATAAACAAATGTTCTAGTTCCAATTCAGAAGGGAGATAAATTCAGCCTTATTCAATGTTTAAAAAATGAATTAGAACATAAACAAATGGAACAAATTCCTTATGTTCCTTATGCATAAAGGAATATTCAGACTCAGATTTTGCTGGCTAGAAAGTCCACATTTGGCCATTTGTTCCTTTTAGCTGGAGGAGCGATCTCATGAAAAAGTGCGAAGCAGTCTATCATTGCTGCATCCACTATGAAAGCTAAGTTTGTGGCATGCTTTGAGGCTATAATTTATGGTTTATATGGCTGCGGAACTTTATTTTAGGACTTGGGGTTGTCGACAGTATTGCCAAGCCACTGAAAATTTATCGTGATAACTTCGCAGCAGTCTTCTTTTCTAAAAATGATAAGTATTCAAAGTGTGCTAAACATATGGAATTGAAATACTTTGCTGTTAAAGAAGAAGTTCAGAAACAAAGAGTGTCAATTGAACATATTAGCACCAATCTCATGATTGCAGATCTGCTGACTAAAGGGTTGCCGCCAAAGACATTTTATGAACATGTCGAAAGAATGGGCATTATTGAAAACCATTAGTGATGTTATGTTTAAAGCTTTAAGTTCCTTATGTATTTGACACTCTGAGCTCAATTAATTATTGTTTCTGAATCACTTATGGATCATGTTTACTTATGCTGGTATATATACATAAATGAATTATGAGAATGTTAACAGGATTCATCTTTGATAAAGACATTATTGTTAGACCTTATTGCAATTCTCATTATAGGTCATGTTAAGTATAGAACTAGTAATGTGATTCATGGAAGGGAGTACATCAAAATAATAGCATACAACCGCCATGATCCTTATTAGTTTTTGTTTAATGATGATTTCATGTTTGACCAATATTATGGAGGATTTTAGCTTCTGTTATGCGTATTATGATTGATTATTAAACCAGTATGTTTAATATCTCACATGGGTCAAGTGGGAGAATGTTAGCGTTTCCTTTTATGTGGCCCACATGGATATTGTTAGGAAATGTGTCCTATAGCCAATCGTCTAGCTTGTAGACGATTATGAGTTGATGTATATGAACATGATTTATTTAATAAATAAGAGTGAATTTTAGCCATACAGCATATAGTTTACATCTTCCAGTAGAATTCTAATATGTTGTAGTCCTTAGAGTTACATGTATTCGACAATGGAGGAATTGTTGAGTAACTCTTAAATAAGTTCGCGGCCAAATGATACGTCGTTACCAAGGACGACGACGTAATCAAGTGTAGGTCATTGTATGTCATATGGGTTGGTTTGTTCTCTTAAACCAAGGAGTGTATAATACTGGTATGACATGCGGGTGAGTGTAGGAGTACATTCACTGAACAGTGACTCATCTCTATTGAGTGCTCAACTGCCTAGAGCAACTCACAGAAAGGCAATGGGTATAAGTGTCCCTTTGACATGAGACTATCATGTTGACTTGATAAGAAACTCACTGTACTTAGGCACTGGACCACCTAGATTTCTAATCCGGTGACGGAAGGTTGCTAGGTGCAGTCAAGTACTTATTGGGTCAGTGATGAGTCAAGATGGGATTGTCCACTCTAAGTGTTAGAGAGAGTGCTCGAACTATGTTTCAATTTAGCAAAACCTTGGCCAAGGTAATCTTTGTGAGGTGTCACAAGATTCATTGCATTGAAACATACTTGGGTGATTTACTCGGAGTTGGCAGTTAACTCCGTATTCGCCCAGAGTACTAGGACAAGGGGATGAATTATGCGGCAACCATAGCCTGGGTTCCAGAATGTTGCCTTGTGCAAATTCGATCTATCCGGACGTCGGGAACCATGGCTAGATGGTCACATCGATTAGTATAGGAAGTGTTCCTGTGCTACCGGCTTAGGTTTGAACCTATGGAGTCACGCACATAGTCGGATGACTTGTACGCAGGCGTGATCACTGATTTGAGTGGGACTCAATCAGATGGGTCATACGGGATTCGTTCTAGCTATGTCTAGCTAGCTCTAGATATTAGCGGCAGCACCTACTTCGAGAGTGATTTGAGTTAGTCAGTAACTCAAGTAGAATTTTGGGACACGATATGAATCTGGAATAAAGTTAATTTGAACCATGTCCAATGGTTGGTCTAATAATAGAGTGGTTTGGATCCGGATTCGAAGTGGTTCGATCCGGATATCCAATAGAGCCTCTGAAAGTTTATTTATAAATTTTGAATTTATAAATCACTTCAGATTGGAGCTCGGCAAGGCACAATATGAAGTATGGTTCAAGAGCTACGAGTAGCTTCTTTCGGATTTGAATTTGGACTTCAAACGGAATTGATTGGATCAATTATGTTAACAAAAGAAAATTTGAATTGATAATATCTTTCATTTGTCGTTATCCACTTGTTATAACAGCCTGGGAACAGAGTTATTGATTATGTTACGGGAGGATGCTCAAAGGTCCCATCACTCTACATTTTCTCTTAGGCTCGCCGTTTAAGGGACGCATTGATGAGGTGACTGCGGACTTAATGCCATGATGGGATTAATGTAATGGTATTTTAAAGAGCTCTTTCACATTTTTTTTTATTGCAGAATTTTTCATCGGATATAAAAGGTTACGATGTGAATAAAAAAAGGGGAACAAAAAAAAAAAAAAAAATTGATAGAGACTTTTCCATGAAAGCTTATCTTCTGCAATCACAAAAAGTTTGCAAGAAGTCCAATTGGAGATTGTCTCTTTTTGGGAGAAGAGTTCTCCTTCCATTGTTCAAGAATTTCACTTCCTGTCTGCATTCATCAGGCATGCGTGTGATATAGAGGAGCGGCGCGTGCGGCTCTTGCGAGGCACGAAGGGGAACTTCTCTCTGCAGATCGGATCTGCTACCTTCGTTATCAACAGCTTCCGCAATGAGAGGTACTATTTTAAACTAATTTAAATAATCTTAAATTTCAGATCTGTTAATTTGCTTTAATTAATATTCAATGTGAATATTAAAACCGATTTCCATGCTTTCCACCTTGAGATCATGTGCATAGGAAAAACTATTTTTTCCTTTCAAATGGTATCAGAGCCTGGTTAAGGCTTAGGAATGCATGTATAAGCATAATAGATCTGATATAATTATGCATACATAATCTAATATAGATCTAAAGTTGATCTTATTTTGATTAGTTTAGATCTATAGTAGATTTAAAAGTTTTGCATGATGAAAGCATGTTAAAGTTATTTAATGATGATTAAATATATGTTTTAAAGGTAGATCTAATGTAGATCTTGCATACTGTGTTATATTATATCTTGGATTGGGTATTTTCACCGGGCCGTCCAGTCATAAGGAGGTTTCATAGCCTCTGTTTCCTTATTCAAGAAAGGTTTCCTATGACGTGTAAGGGTGTCACTGTGAAAGAACCCATGAATGGATGTACATAACAGAAGAAAGAAAGATTAAAATATATTTTAACCGAATTAATCTTTTATTCTGTGATAATTTTGATTAGATCCAAAATTAATTAAAGATGAAATGTTAATAAAGATTAACATTAAGACATCTCAATTGATTTAAAACTTAATTATAAATTACAGTAAAATTATTTTACGTAAAAGTTAGATCATAGAAAATAGAAAGAAAGTAAAGATGTTTTACGAAAAAATTTTGAAAAATATTTCAAAATCAGAACTCAAAATTAAAATTGGTTCAAATTTGAAAAGGAGTTAACTTAAGATCTAGAATTATGAATTAAAGACCTTAAGACATGATCATAACTCATGGGCTAATTGGGTTAGCATGAATCAGGTTCTCTAAATGGGTTAGACCTAAGGTTAGATGAATTGGACTAAATTAAAAAATTGAATCTAATCAAATGTTGAGAGAAGTTTTTTTTTCTTGAAATCCATCTAATTAGATTAGATTGATCAGTCCATACATCTAAATGGACTTGATTTGGGGCTCAGTGGACACCCAAGTCTTTAGGCAAATTTAATTGGGTCTGGTCAACCATTTAGTGTCTAGAAAGGTTATGATCAAGGTCGCGGCTACCTCTAACCTGGCTAGTTGATTATCAGCTAGTGTCTAGGCAAGATGGTTAATAGCGCAACTCGGCCTTTTGATCAAGCCGGCCTGGCTAAGTGGTCCCAGCACTTGATTAGACTAGCCTATTGACTTGGGCTAACCCATGCTTCCTAAGGAAAATTAGTTGACTAATTTAGGTACCCATGGACCAAATTAATGAACCCAACTAAATGGTTTAGTGAGAGAATACATAAATTGGTCCATGTCATTCATGTGTCACAAATTAATCAAACCCTCTAAAATTCTTAGGTCCCTAAAATGACTAAATTATGGGGATAATTAGATCATAGCCTCCCATTAAGAGAGTGATAATGAGTCCAATGGCTAAGATGATTATTGGAGGCCCAAAGGCCTAGTACTCATCTGGTCTTTGGAATTATCATTCATATTATGATGGTTCAATGCAACTCTCTCAACGATGGTCAGGTGGGCCGGCCAAAGTCGGGCTTGACCAATTCCTTGGTTAGAAGCTTGAACATGTCATGTTAATGGTTGGACGTAACCAGGACACCCAATAGGAGGCCCAAAGGCCGATTGACGTGCAACCTGGGGCAAAATAAATTACTAAAAATTATTTGGGGAAACAATTGGTTATGAACCTACCTTTAGATACATGTGGGTGGGCCGACTAAAGTCGGGCTCATATGTAGTCTACTGGCTTCTAGTACCCACTAAGAAATTAGGAGTAATTTCCCGAGTTGGAGGTAGGGGCTACCAACCTGAATAAAATAGTGGGAGAACTTTAGACCATATGTCCAAGTCAATAGGTTTAAATAAATCATGTACACTAATAAGTTTTTGATTTTTCTTTCAGAAATGTCTACAAATTTGTCACTCCGATCACTGTTGGACAATGATAAACTAACAGGTCCAAACTTTGATAACTGGTATCGAAGGCTTAGGATAGTCCTAGAGCATGAAAGGATCCTTTATGTGATAATGGATCCTGCACCTAAGCAGCGAGCCCCAAATGTGCCTGGTGTGGCTAGGGATACTTATCTGAAGTGGACTAATGACCGCACCATATTGCGCTGCATAATGCTGGCTTCTATGAATGATGAGTTCAGCAGAAAATTTGAGGAGGCCCAACCAGAACAAATACTCAAATGTTGAAGGAATCTTTCGGGACGCCAGACGATGTTGAAAGGTACAAAATGTCTAGTGCCATCTTCAACGCGCGTATGTGTGATGGGACTTCTGTCACCGATCATGTACTGTACATGATCAAGATGATAGAACGTCTAGGCAAACTTGGATTTTCTTTGCATGAGCAACTTGGGAAGGATGCCATACTGAACTCACTGCCTAGCTCATACATAGACTTTCTTAGTCATTATAGAATGACGAAGCCTGCCATTTGAGAAAGACCACCAGCTTCAAAAGAAGACAATAAACTTGGTGGGAGGTTCAGGGGCAGGACGTCATCACCCTAAGAAAGGGATGAAGAAGAAAAATAAAAGAAAAAAGGTGCAACATGTTGGGCCTAGTCAGACCAAGAAGAAGAAGGCTGACAAAAGTCAGGCTGAGTGCTTCTACTGCAAGAAGCTGGGTCACTGGAAGAGGAACTGTCCCCAGTACATAGCAACCTGGATCCTAACAGGCCTAAGAAGAAAAACCAGCAAGGAGTTGCTGGACAAGGTATTTATATGATAACACCTTGTAATTTTTCTATTGTGATACTACTAATTAGGTATTAGATACCGGGAGTCCAATTCATATTTGCAATTCTTTGCAGGGGCTTCGAATTAGTAGAAGATTCAAAGAAGGTGAAAGATTCCTAAACGTGGGTGATGGAAGCCGAGTTCCAGTACTGGCGTTGGGAGTCGTGGAGCTTTATTTTGAATTTAATAAAATATTTCTTAGTGAATGTCACTATTGTCCTGCATTTTTATTTAATGTTATTTCTGTAGGCCAGTTGGCTATTGAAGGATATGATTTTTCAATAAAGAAAGATATTTTAAATATCATTATGAATGATGTACCAGTGATGTATGGACAATTGAGCAATGAATTTACCTTCTATCATAGCCTGTTAATGTATTATGCACTCCAAACAAACACCCCAAAATAGATGATGTCGATGACTCATACCTTTGGCATTGTAGGCTAGGTCATATAAACAAGAACAGGATAAGCAGGCTAGTCATAGAGGGCATCCTCAATGATATTGATTGTGAATCAATTAAAACTTGGGAATCCTGTCTTCTTGGGAAAATGACCAAGTCACCTTTTACAGGAAAAGGTGAAAGAGCCAAAGAGATTCTAGGCCTCATACATACGGATGTTTGTGGACCTATGAATACTGCCTCTATGAGAGGGTTTAGCTATTTCATTACATTTACAGACGACCACTCCAGGTTTGGTTATGTCTTCCTAATGAGACACAAATCTGAATCGTTTGAAATGTTCAAACGATATCGTAGTGAGGTAGAAAAACAAATTGGAAAGAATATTAAAACCTTTGGTCAGATCGAGTAGGTGAATATCTTTCTAATAAGTTTTTGACATATCTAAAGGAGAATGGGATTCTCTCTCAATGGACACCTCCAGGGACACCCCAGTTAAATGGTGTGTCTGAAAGGAGAAATCGAACCCTATTAGATATGGTTTGGTCCATGATGGGCTTTGCTAGTTTGCCTATCTCCTTTTGGGACTATGCACTTGAGTCAGCCTGTTACATTCTTAACAGGGTCCCTAGTAAATCTGTTGCTAAAACTCCATATGAGATATGGATGGGGCGTAAGCCGGTGCTACACACCTTAGGGTCTGGGGGTGTCCAGCTTATGTCAAGAGATTGTTGACAGACAAGCTAGGACCAAGGTCTGACATATGCCTCTTTGTTGGATATCCTAAGGTATTTAAAGGATACTACTTCTACCAAACTGAAGAGCAAAAGTTATTCGTCAGTATGAGAGCCACCTTTTTAGAAAAGGAGTACCTTACTGGAAGTGCTAAGGCTAATGTTGAACTTAATGAAGTTCGACAAGGAGAAGTACCTTTACACTCAGAAACTGTTATGGAACCAGCTTTGAATGGTTCAAACCCGGTGTCTGCTGAGGTATCATTAAGGAGATCTGGTAGACTACCACATCAGCCGGACAGATACTTTGGTTTCTTGGTCTGTGACGGGAATCCCATCGAACTCGATGAGAATGATGAAGACCCAATCACCTACATGGATGCGCTGCAGAGATCTGACTCTGAGAAATGGCTAGATGCCATGAAGTCTGAAAAAGAATCCATGGAGATCAATAGTGTATGGACACTAGTTGATCCACCTGAAGGGGTAAAACCCATAGGGTGTAAATGAATTTTCAAGAGGAAACGGGGTGCATATGGGAAGGTGGAGACCTATAAAGCCCTTCTGGTTGCTTAGGGGTATAGTTAGCGTTATGGTATTGACTATGATGAGATTTTTTCCCTGTAGCAATGCTCAAGTCAATTCAGATTATGCTTGCTCTAGCTACACATTTTGACTATAAGATTTGGCAAATGGATGTCCGAACGGCTTTTCTAAATGGAGAGCTCAAAGAGGAGGTGTATATGATACAACCTAAAGGGTTCACATCCACAGATGAGTCAAAAGTATGCAGGCTTCATAAGTCCATCTATGGACTCAAGCAAGCTTCTCGGAGTTGGAATAAACATTTTGATAAATGTATCAAGACTTATGGCTTCATTAAGAACAGAGAAGAACTCTGCGTGTATAAGTGGGAAATGGTTCCATAATTGTATTTTTTGTACTGTATGTGGATGACATTCTCTTGATTGGAAATGACATCCTTGCGCTACAGGGAATAAAGGTTTGGTTGCTATCTTAGTTCTTCATGAAAGACCTGTGTTGACCCAATTGATGATTTGATGATTAACAAACTATTTGAGTATAACAATTGAAGGCTCTAATGATTTTGATTAAGTTTTTCAGATTATAAGTCGATTGAATGATCAAAATCAGGAGTTAAATCTTATTCTGGATCGAATCTAATGTCTAGGTAAGATTGCAGACATTAGAGTCGACTCCGAGAATCACAGAGCCGACTCCAGTATCTGGCACGGAAGTTAGAGTTGACTCCGAGATTGTTAGAGTCGACTCCAACAGAAAAGACAGAACGTAGATTTTTCTGGCCCCGACTTAGAGTCGACTCCGGGTCTGTTAGAGTCGACTCCAGAAAAGTTTCTTGTCGACCCCAGAAAAGTCAGAGATGACTCCAGAATTAACAGATTAAAGTGTTTCGAGTTAGAGCCGACTCCAGAAAAGTTAGAGTCGACTCCAACCCACTTGGAACAAAAAATTAAATTGTCAGATCAGCTCTAACGGTAATATTTCTATTTTACTTTATTTCTAACGGATATATTTTGTTGCAAGGTACACTCCAACGGATAGTTTTCTTCCAAAAATGGTTTGAAAGAAATCTATAAAAAGGGAAGACTATCATTCAAAAATAAGAATGGAAAAAAAAAGAAGAAAAATAGAAATAGAGAAATCCCAATTCAAAAATCCAAAAAAGAGAGAGCCTGAATCTCAAGAGAAAAACCTTCTAGCTCAAATCCACTCCACTCCAAAAAGCTCAAGAGGAATCCAAGGCATTCAAATCAAAGTTTTGGTGGATTTCCGAAATTGGAGAAAGAGGATTAGTTTCTTGCTTTTCAATCCTTCTCAACTGCTTCAACTATGAAGAATCGGAGCTGAGGCTTGATTCAATCTAGCAAGGAGAAGAAGAAAAGAAGAAAAGAAGAAAAGCTCAAAAGCCAACCAACTACAAATCAGGCTTTTCTAAACCTTGTTCATTTACTTGATTATTTGCTCATTGAGGAGCTGTGTACTTGAAAAAAATATTTCTTTTATTTGTGTCTAGTTCAATCTGGGGATTGAACTAGTGGAGGTAGTCTTACCTCGGTACAAGCTTGGTATAGCTTGTGTTAAGGTTTTTGTGCTGGTGAGCCCGGAAAACCGGCTGGGTTCGTTGTGATCCCGGGAAAACAACAAGTTTGAGTTGTGAGCTTGTAAAACAACTCGGCTGTAATCAGGAAGATTATAGTGTGGACCCAAGTGAATCTTGGGAGTGGACGTAGGTGTTGGATACACCGAACCACTATAAAATCTTTGTGTTTGCCGTGTCTCCTTTCTCTATCTCTATCTTATTGATTGTATTTTGTTTTGCATCTGCATTCACTTTCACTCACACTAAGCAAACAAATATTTTAAAAGATTTAAATTTTTTTAAAGAACCCAATTCACCCCCCCCCCTCTTGGGTTGTCATCTGGGCCAACAATTGGTATCAGAGCTAGTGCTCATTAGATTTTGATCACACGATCAAGAGCTAAAGATCCAAATGGCAGCTCAAGTTGGATCATTTGCTGAAGGTCATTCTACGAATAGACCTCCACTGTTTAATGGTTCAAATTATTCATATTGGAAAGCTAGAATGAGGATATTCATTCAAGCTTCTGACTATGAACTATGGGGTGTTATAATTAATGGACCTAGTACACCCACACATGTATTGATGGCACTATTGTTCCTAAGCCCGAAAGGGACTGGAATGATAATGATAGGAAGATGGCACAGCTTAACGCTAAAGCCATGAATGTTTTATATTGCTCTTTAGATGCAAATGAATTTAATAGAATCTCCACATGTAATTCCGCAAAGGAATTTGGGATAGATTAGAGGTTACCCATGAGGGTACCAACCAAGTAAAAGAATCTAAAATTAATATTCTTGTTCATAAATATGAATTGTTTAGCATGGAACAATCTGAAACCATTGCATGCATGTACACTAGATTTACAGATATTGTAAATGGTTTAAAAAGTCTTGGTAAGACATATACTAACTCTGAACTTGTTCGCAAAATTCTTAGGTCACTACCAAGATCATGGGAAGCCAAAATGACAGCAATCCAAGAAGCAAAGGACCTCAACACTACCCTTAGAGGAGCTTCTAGGATCCTTATGACCCATGAGTTGACAATGAAGCAGCATGTAGAGGAGGACACAAAGAAGAAGAAAGTGATTGCCCTCAAAGCTGCAAAAGAAGAAGAGAGCAGCAGCGATGATGATGATGATGAGACTGCTCTCTTAGCAAAAATTTAAAAGATTCATGAGAAGAAAGAAACCCTTCCACAAGAAGAAATTTGGAGCAAAGTGGGAAGGAGAAAAGGATAAGAAAAGGACAAGGACAAAGAAAAAGAGAAAGACCCCTTGACTTGCTATGAGTGTAAAAACCGGGGCACTTTAGAATGAATGTCCTAAATTAAAGAAAGCCTACAAAAAGAAAAAGAAGGCTTATGTGGCACTTGGAGTGATAGCGAAGAATCTTCTTCCGAAGAAGAAGAACAAAAGGAAGTTGCAAATGTATGTTTCATGGCGACGACAACGATGAGGTAAGTTCCGAAACCCTTGAGATGAATTTGCATTTGATGAATTATTTGATGCTTTTAATGAACTTGTGGCGATTTTAAGGTTTTGAAAAAGAAATACAAGCTTTTGAAAAATAAAAATTCAACTTTCATTAAAGAAAAGGAAGATCTTAATAATGAAGTTAAGAAACTTAAATCTGAAAATAAATTTTTAAAAGAAAAAGAATCAATTTCTAATGAAAATGATAAACTAAGGAAAGAGGTTGAAAAATATAAACATAGTTGATAAATTTACTTAAGCTCAACTAAATTAACATGTTATTAAATAGTCAAAAAGCAGTTTTTGACAAAGCCGGATTAGGGTATAACACTTTTAGAAAACAAAAATCATTGAAAAAATTTTTGTTGCTGGCCAAAGTAATTTTACATGTTTAAATGTAATCAAAAAGGACATAAATCTTATGAATGTAAAATTCTAAAACCTAATAAAAATTAAATATTAAAGGAAAAAAATGGGTTCCGAAAGGAACAATTTTTATTGCTACTAACCATGAAGGACCCAAGAAAGCTTGGGTACCTAAACATAAGACTTGATCATTTTGCAGGAGTGTCTTGCGGCCAAAAGATCAAAGCGAAAGTGGTATCTTGATAGTGGCTGCTCAAGACACATGACGGGTGACAAAGATCAATTCATCACCCTTGAAGAAAAGAGGAGGAGTTGTTACATTTGGCGATAATGGCAAAGGCCAAATCATGGGGTTGGTAAATTCAAATAACTCCCTCCACATATATTGAAAATGTACTTTATGTTGATGGTTTAAATAATTTAATTAGTATTAGCCAATTATGTGATAAAGGTTTTAAAGTATCATTTGAATCTTCTATATGCACTGTTGCTAATCCCATTGATAATAGCATTGTTTTTATTGGAAATAGAAATGGCAATGTATACTTGATTGATTAGACAATTTGTCTACTAATAATCATTGCTTAGTTGCTAATAATGCTAATATGAATGAGATTGGTTGGTTGTGGCATCGTAGATTAGGTCATGCAAGCACACACCTATTTCAAAACTAATTAGAATGGATTTAGTAAAAGGACTACCTAAAATAGATTTTGAAAATAACAAAATATGTGATGCATGTCAATTTGGAAAACAAACTAGAAGTTCTTTCAAATCTAAAAATGTTGTTTCAACTTCTAGGCCATTAGAGCTACTTCACATGGACCTTTTTGGACCAACTAGAACCACAAGTCTAGGAGGAAAGAAATATGGTCTTGTGATAGTAGATGATTACTCTAGATTCACTTGGGTAATGTTTTTAGCTCACAAAGATGAGACTTTCTCGATATTCTGAAATTCTTCAAGAAAGTCACAAATGAGAAAAACACTACCATAGTGTCTCTAAGAAGTGATCATGGAACTGAATTTGAAAATCACTTATTTGAAAGTTTTTGCAATGAAAATGGTATTAATCATAATTTTCTGCACCTAGGACCCCACAACAAAATGGAGTAGTTGAAAGAAAAAATAGGACTTAGAAGACATGGCCCGTACCATGCTATGTGAAAGTAAACTCCCAAAATACTTTTGGGCGGAAGCTATTAACACAGCATGTTACATCCTAAATAGAGCTTAATAAGACCAATTTTAAAGAAAACACCTTATGAATTATGGCATGATAGAAAACCAACATTAAATATTTTCATGCATTTGGTTGTAAATGTTTTATTCATAATAATGGTAAAAATAACTTAGGAAATTTGATGCAAAATCTGATGAAGGAATATTCTTAGGATATTCAACAACTAGTAAAGCATATAGAGTATTTAACAAGAAATTTAATTGTTGAAGAATCCATTCATGTAGTTTTTGATGAATCTTTAGCATCAAGTTCTGAAAAGATTGATGATGAGGAAGATACAAACATTTGAAAAGATCTTGAAAAATTAATATTGATGTATCTTCAGATCATGAACAAGAAGCTAAAGATGATGATTCACCTAAGTGATGTTATTAATACTAATCATAATGATGTAGATCTTCCTAAGATTGGAGATATGCTTATAGTCATCCAAGGAATTGATTATAGGTGATCCATCTCAAGGAATAAGAACTAGATCATCTATGAGAAATATTAGTAATCATCTTGCATTTGTATCTCAAATTGAACCTAAAACTATTGAAGAAGCTGAAAAAGATAATAATTGGATGTTAGCTATGCAAGAAGAATTAAATCAATTTACTAGAAATAATGTATGGACTTAGTTGAAAGACCTAAAATCATTCTGTTATAGGATCAAAATGGGTTTTTAGAAATAAACTAGATGAAAATGGCATAGTAATTAGAAACAAAGCTAGATTAGTTGCAAAAGGATATAATCAAGAAGAAGGTATTGATTTTGATGAAACCTTTGCACCTGTAGCTAGATTAGAAGCCATTAGACTATTACTTGCATTTGCATGTCATATGAATTTAATTTATTTCAAATGGATGTTAAAAGTGCATTTTTAAATGGATTTATAAATGAAGAAGTTTTGTAGAACAACCACCAGGTTTTGAAGATCATGAATTTTCAAATCACGTTTTTAAATTGCACAAAGCTTTATGGTTTGAAACAAGCACCTAGCTTGGTATGATAGATAAATTTTTAATTGAAAATGATTTTACAAGAGGAAATGTTGATAAAACTTATTTTTGAAAAGAAAAGATAAAGATTTATTGTAGTACAAATATATGTTGATGACATTGTATTTGGTGCTACTAACAATCTTCTATGTCAAGAATTTGCTAAGTTAATGCAGGGAGAATTCGAAATGAGCATGATGGGAGAACTCAACTTCTTCCTTGGACTCCAAATCAAACAAAGCAAAGAGGGAATCTTTATCAACCAAACAAAGTACACAAGAGAAATTCTAAAGAAGTTTGGTATGGAATCAATCAAACCCCTCGGAACACCAATGAGTCCTTCATGCAAGCTGGACAAAGATGAAGAAGGTAAGAAGGTTGATCAAAAATATTATCGAGGTATAATCGGATCCCTACTTTACTTAACTG